>JBBIGA010017051.1:0-14758 GCA_037576975.1 Alestes dentex | reverse complement strand
ACAAGAAGTTCTTATTGAGCCCAGAACTCTTGAAAAGATTCATGCCAGAGCTTTTTATGCGTAAGGCCTACAAGCACTTCCTCCATTGTTTCATGTTCAGTGAGAACAATGAGCTTTAATATGTGTGCCATAATTAACCTCACCTACCATTAATCCTAGCTGTAAATTGGAGCAGGGCAAAGATTAGGCAGGTCATTCTTCACCTAACTCTGTGTGGGGATGGCACTTTTAATAAAAACATTCCCAAGCAGTCTATATAGTACTGTGAAGCAGACTTTCCTTTCTCTCTGGTGCAGAGAGGAACGCTAGATTATAATGGTTTTTGTGTGTTCTGTTGGTAAATTAGAAGTAGCTTACACCTCTGAAAAAGGATAAAATTCCAATACCTCTGGACAAGGATAGCTAAGACTAAGAGGGTTGCATGATGTCTTTTTGAAGTACCATTTCTGTAAATACATTGTGTGAGTGTGAAGTATCATTTCTAGAAACATTACACTAGCATTACAATAAATGAAGGTTCTTTAAACCTTTGAAAGATTCACATTCATTTATGAACATAGTTCCTTAGGGAGTTAAAAGTCAAAATGACCAAAAAGCTGGTGGCCTAGAGGTTAGGGTGTTCGTCCTGCGATCAGAAAGTCATGGTTTGAACTCCAAGACTGCTAGTGGCACCTCTGAGGTATCATCCCCAAAAACGCTCCCCGGGCACTGTGTTCCCAGCTGCCCGCTTCTTCCCTTGGTGAATGCAGAGGAGGAATTTTGTGCCGTTCACACTGTGTGCTGTGGTGTGTTCATGTATGACAGAATGGTCACTTTACACTTAATGTCTCAACTTGACACTAGCACAAGACAAGAGAGTAAAATGATTCTATTTTTCTATTTTTGTTGTCAGAGACAAATGATTCTATTTTTATTGTCAGAGACAAAATTTACATCCTGTGTGCCCTCTCATTCACTTGGCAGTGCTGACCTAATGAGAGCGAACATCTGAGGGCCCCTTATGGTCCGCTCTCCAGACACAGAGGCCGGGTGCTAATTAATCGCAAGTGCCCCTCTTGATTGCAGAGAGGCTAGAGTGTCATCAGCCAATAATTTGTGTCGACAGAGGCGTCCCACTCAGCTCCCATGTTGTTGCTTAATTCGCTGCTAACCAGCATGAAGGACAGCTCCCAAGAAACAGCACAGGGGCTGCTAATGACGGAGAGCTCCAATTAATGACCTAGGAGGGCTAGCTAGAAGCCTGGAATCACAGATACTCAGCTCACAGCAGGCCTCTCAGTGGGAAGACGATGAGGTGGCCTAGCTCCTCTGTGTACCTCCCTGTGGGCAAGACCTAAAACTGGCAGTGGTAACATCTTCATCAATGGTACAGCCGTGACAAAGAAAGCATGTGGATAAATAAATGGTCAATGCTGGGTAAGGCCTCAGGATGCAAGTGTACAAATATTTTCTTCACAAACAGAGGTAAAGATAACAAAAATTAGAAATGGGACATAAAAACACATAGTTCTCTTACAGGATCTATGTATTTTGAGGATTTCAATAACAACTAAATTATTTGGAATTAAATATTCTTTCATTAACATGCCTTAAGAACATTATTTTGCTTCTACTGTTGTCCTATGCTTTGGAGAAACTAGGTGTGACAGGTGTGATAGTATTCCTGACACACTGTAGGAGATGCATCACTATCTTACTCGTGTCCCTTTCCTTTACCCTTTCTTGCACTTGGGAGGTGAAAATAAGGACTCTGAGTAGCTCCTCAGAGGCATGAGTGGTGCGTGGGCAGACTGGAGGAGAATGAGCGTCTGCTCCATTTCACCCACCAGCTGCAGCTGCTCTCCTACAAGCAGAACACCGCTACTCCACTACAGCCCCACCTACCTGCTAAGCAACTGTTGGCACCAACTTTTGCCGGCTCAATTCATCATCTGTTCTACCACTGAAAGGTGCAGAAAGTGTGCAAGAGAGAGATGAAAGAAAAGAGAGAGAAAGTTGTTTTCACCAACTTTCCTCCATTTTCAGGTAAATCAATTGCCATAAGAGCGTTAAGAGTAAGCATCACAATAATATCAACTAATACCTACAAAGTTACATCGTTCAGCGCCAGGGATTAAACATCTCTGCCACTGAATGAGGTAACAGATTAGGCTCAAGAGGGGTAAGATGTGTGTCTTTGTACACTCTTGAAACTGTATTGCACCCAGAGTGACTTAGTAGGCGACACTAGAGAAAAAAGCCCAGCAGAGTATGAAGGACTACACATCATTGCAATTAGTGTTGCAGCCAGTCATAGTCATGCCACAAGTGCTTCCAGTGCAAGCACTTACAGCATGATCCAATGAAGGCTCCTTGTGTTATGCATGAGTAGGTTAATAGACAATGCCAACATCCATAAAACTCGAGGTTTGATACTCCATCCATGCTGGAAAGCCAAAGTTCTACTGGTAAAAGTCCTTGGAAAAATATCCTAGAACTGCATTAGCCTACCACTACAAGTCGCTATGGAAAAAGAGTGCTAAAGCTCTAAATACATACATCTAAAGCTCTAAATACATACACCTGAATACATGCATACATCGGTGTGTTAAAAGGGTTGGATGAGTGTTAACTCATCTCATTCTCATTCAGCCTGCCCTCCTCCATCAGCACCAACTCCTCTGCTGCACATACAAATGTAAAAAAACACAAGCGCGCCCACGCACACACCTCAAACAGCCCCCAACAGGAAGCATGCTAGGTTACAGCTGGGCGCATCGGCAGCCCTTTTGCCAGAATGTCATTTGCATGGTTCAGAGAGGAGGAAATGAAAAGGTGCTGAAGCCCGTGGGAGAAAAAAGGCAGGGCAGTTCCTGGTCGGCTCGGCCTGCCTCTCCTTCGCCTCACTGTTTTCCATGTGCTTTGACTACGGACACACGCCGCTCACCGCAGCCCCTGCGCTACAGGAAGCTGCAGTTCGCAGAGCCTGCTCCCTGACCCTGCACTATTCAAATTCAAATGCAGCTGTTATCAGGAAGCCAGCACACTAAGAGAGGTTGGGAGAGATAGAGACAGAGAGACAGCAGTTTTGTGATGACTGCTCTGTGGCTCTGCTGGATGGAAAAGAGAGTCTTAACAGACATCTACATGCCTGTTTTCACCTATAGCCCTCTGAGTTTTTCCCCAGACAGCTGCCAATAGCTCTGGTGGCTTGTTAACACCGGACCTAACCCAGCCCTGGTCCTGCACTCCCACTTCCCACACTCATTGGGAAAGAACTGTCAAGTTATGAGAATTAAGATGAATAAATCTCTTTCTCTTTGGTTCTTCAAAGAAGCAAAGGGTTCTTTTATAGCATTGCTATGGGGTACTTTTTAAAAAGACTGCTCTTCAGCTCAGAAAGAAGCTTCAAGTTAAGTAGCTGATTAGTTGCATTGGGTGAAAAACAAGCAAGCAAAAAAATTCTAAATGTGCAGGCCACAGAACAGGACAGTAAACCATTCAAACTATGTGCTTTAATAAGGAGAGATCTATGAACCTATTTCAATAATGTATTAGAAAAACATACAATTAGTGCTGAAAACTTTCTTTGTTTTCAAATCACCTAGTGCCACTTTCAAATCACAAGAGCTCGCTGTTTATTATATTATTATTTTATTATCCATCCATCCATCTATGCATCTATTATCTTAACATGGGCCACAGAGGTGCTGAAGCCTATCCCAGCGGTTATAGGGTGAAAGACAAAAGGTGAAAAAACACCTTGAACAGAGCGCCAGTCCATCATAAATGCTGGTGTTCATTTCCTGGCCACTTCTGCTTAAAGATTAATACTTTCAAAAATGTTGTAGGTCTAAATGCTGTAGATGCATGGTACCCTGTCTAAAACTTAATTGTCAACCTACGTTTTTCACTTTCCACTTAAACATATTCCTAAAGAGATTTTATGCAGCACATTCAAGGTATAGAGATTTAAAGACAAGCTTCTTTTAGGATGTTTTATGCAAGTGACCACAAGGCCTATGGAGTTAAATAGAGATTTAAATCGCAGTCAAAATTGCTATTACATATTTTCCCAAAATCATTTGATTAAAATTGCATGAACAGTGCATCAGCTGGTGTTGTATATGAAGTATGGATTATTCAGGTTCGTTCAGCTACTACACAACAATGTGGCCTTTTTCCAGCATTGGCTTTCCCAAAAAGTCGATTGGCCTTTGCTATCATGTGCATACATGTGTGTTGTGTGCTTACAAAAGCAAGGCTGGTGTGTGGGTGTGTTCTGTTCAGTATTAAGCAGAAACACTTATGGATGCTCAGCCCTTTACTGTAAGGCAAGGACTTGTTGGCCAGGGACATTTGAAAACCAGTAATGGCAGTTGTCTTGGGACAGTATAAAATTCTAAATGCGTTAAATCAAAACAGATAAATCAATACACAAAATGAGGAAAGGCAGAGGGATATCACTGCTACGGGTCAAAAGCACATCTGTTTTGTGGAGTTGGTGTTGACATCTACATGTCAGCTTGCTCTTGTTTTCCAGAATGCTTTTCCTACACATCCTTAGCCACAGCTACTTCTCTCAAGCTTTTCTCATGCTCTCCCTTGCTCCATCTCTTTCCCTCTCTTTCTCCTCTCAGCTCTGCTAGCACAACTCCTCTCTCCAACTGATTCCATCAAGGACAAAGCACAGTTCAGACAGGGTTCCCATAGTAACTGAATATGTGTTGCTACTTTAGGCGGGTTTCATACATTGTCTGCACTGAGGGGCCACACAAAAGAGGAGTGCTGGCCAATAGAATGCAAAAGCCCTCATGTTCCAGCCAATGACAGGGTTCTGCAATCCCTGTGGCGATTCAGATGGTGTCCGTCCACTACGGCAATGACGAATGAAGATGAAAGCATGGTTCTCATTGACTCTTAGAACAAAACTCATATTGTGCAATTACAGTAAAAGAGAACATGATAACTATAGGCTTCTAAGACTTAAGGTAAATCTGGCTGCTAACAGAAAGTGGTTTTCACATGATTTGCAGGCATAGGTTTCACAGAAACAATAAGTTGTAGATGCCCCAAACAAGCAGTGTAGCTTAGACAATGAAATCTAACATTTGCTTTGGTATTACATGAAAAACATACTCGCACACACACTATGGTTTTCCATAGCACCTTTTTTTCAGGTGGATTGTGGCTGCTGTGCTGGCAGTTCTGACCTTTTGGCCATGCCCTGTTGGCAAGAGGAACATCAGGCAGAATTCAATGTGACACCTCAATACACACATACACACACACGCACACAAACACATACACAAAGTGCTGTGTTTCAGAGCTCCAGGGTTGGGGGTTCGAATCTGGGTCCTGGCCTTGTGTATGTGGAGTTTTCTTGTTCTTCTCGTGGTGGCGTGGGTTTCCTCTGGGGTCTCCGGTTTCACCCACTGTCCAAAGACGTGTGTCAGGTGAATTGGTGTTTCTAGACTGACCATGTGAGGCAGGGACATTGACCATGGCATAGGTTCTGGGTACCTGCAACCCTAGTGACGGTTAAGCAGTTTGAGCGAGAGCTTTCGCAGTCAGATTCCAATTGATTATGCCTGCTCAGACTGTTTTTTGAAAGAGGTCAAAAGTTCAAGCAGGCCTACCGGTAGCAGGTATGCAATTGTGACTGTTCAAAAACTACCGCTGAACGTTTGACACTGTTACTGATCTTGTATAAACCTGTGTACAGTATTTCAGAGCGCTTATACACTGACAGAATTTCGGCCTGGTCATTCCTGCAGTATGACGAAAAAAGGAATGTGGAAAACATTTTAAACAGCAAGCTGGGACTTGCTATCAAAGTTTTTTGACCAAAATATTCCTCCATATAAATCCAAAGGACAACAAGACAACCAGCAGCATATTGACATGCCTGCTCCGTGTTCAGGCAGATCCTGTACAGTTCAATGCAAAAGCAGCAAAGCAATAAATCAAGTGTCAAGAAGACACTAACATCCCAATATGTACTGCCTACATATATTCTACATATAATCTGTTAATTCTACTTTATGGAATTAGCATGACTGGCCTGTCATTGGTTGGGTTATTAAGCAAAGCCAACATTACTTCACATACCCACTGATTTCTCTGCTGCAGGGGTGGTACAGTGAGTTGAAAAAACATCAATCATACACTGGCACAGTGAAACAATTACTCTATTTCATAACCGTCACCTATTTTATCCTGGAGTGCTGAGGGCCATTTGGTTGAGCAAATACCCACCTGTGTGGAAGTGATTTTCAATAGGTAGGACCACAAAATGGAAATGGCTTTGAAGCCACGGTGTGACAAAAGCAAGCTGATCTGCATAAAACTGTCTTGCTCCTAGAAAATCTGCTGGATGACCTCTGGCCTTTCAATGCATGGTACCTTGGGGCAGACACAGTCAAGGACATACACACAGGCCCACAAACAGAGGAGGCCACTGGCAACCTTAGCTGACTGCTGTACAGCTGCCCTTTCTGTACAGTGTCTCCTGCAGTGCTAGAGTGTACAATACTGATGTTACTCCTATATATACACTGTTCTGTAATTCATGCAAGCGCGCTGTCATTTTCTTGAGAACACTCAGGGAAACACTCGAGATAGCTCCACGGGGGAAACTGTTATGATGCAGGAATGCTGGACTGCAGCTGCCAGAGATGCGGCACAGGGCAGCAGCCAATCAGCAGCAAGGAGAAATGCATAACGATCTCAGAGTGGCAACTTTCAAACCTCCCGCCTCTGAGTGCAGGGGTATTTCACCATTCTAAGACGAGCTTTATTTGTGTTCTCTGGACAGTACCAAAAAATGTATACAGTTATATTTATATGGAAATGTAGCTGAATTAACATTAATATTTATGTTACAAAATTAGTAAATTATATTTTCTTAATAATTTAGCACTAAAATACATCTGGGGTTTCTGCGAACAATTATCAGTCAGGTTCTAAGAAAAAATCTGCGAATGACTGAAGTGAACCGCGACTTCACGGGGGTTTACTATGTATGACATAAAGGAACGACTAGTGATTATAAAACCCAAGACCAGAAACTGGATTCAAGGTCTGACGCTGAAAACTCCGCTTTGGACAAGAGCCTCTCATCTGCAAAGGAAAGTTAAGATTGCCAATCTCTCAATTACATTTACAAGAGACAGGCAATGTTTATCAACACTGGAGACACAACAATATGTGAAGCTTTACTAAGAAAACCTCAAATGGTTTGTTTGGTCCTCCACCTTTGGACAGCCAGTGATAATATCACTCTTTCTCCTGGCCAGGGCCAGTGGTAGCCACCCACGCTTCTCTGCCACTGTGATATAGCAGCTGTGTTCCAAGCCCTTCCCATAAGTCACACAGATACATGCGCACACACACACGCGCGCGGCGACACGCATATGTCCCATGTAATTAATATATAGATAATAAGAATTTTCTGAAGCGAATCATTATCTTAACACTGGAAACCAAAATGTAGGAATGCATCATTACACTGGAGTCCCATTGGTATTAAACATATTGTCATCAAACAGATGTATAGATCTGACTGAAATTTCTAAAAATATATGTACTCCAGAACAGCAGAACACTACTGGCCTACTGTGCAAACATATCTGATTTTTATTCTATTAATTCTATTATTTTTATTGCATTTGTAAACTTGTGGTAATGTTTGTAATGCCAATCGAGTTAGCTGTGGTCCCATTTTCTACACGCTATACATGTTTGTGCACTGGTATCAGTATCAGTAGATATGTACATAAATAATATCATATATCAGCATCCTCTTTTCCTGTATTGGTGCATCACTACCACATAAAAAAAACACCTTTGCCACCGTAAAAATGAAACCTACAGCTTTTGAAAAAGATAAAGGACCGCTCTGCTGGTCACTCTGTGAATTATGCCAATTTTTTAAGACTGGGCAGTGCTGAAAATGTACAAAAACAATACACATACATACACACGCTCAGATAAAGACCGGTAGAACATGCTTCCTCTATTGTCGGCCTCCAAGCAGTGACAATTCGCTTGCGGCTGTGTGTGCTGGGCCACTCTTAACCTCAGGGGCTGATAGCAGTGTTTTTTGCATGTCTATTTCTGTACATGGCTTATTCAAAGAGATACAGCCCAGGTAGAAAGTGCCTGTTACTGCAATGCTAGCAGGGTCTGACGCCAGAGTGAGAGAAGAGTGAGACAGATTTAGAGAGAAAGGGAGAGTGGTACATGCCACAAAGCCAAATAACATCACTATGAGGTCCACCATACTTCTTCAGCCTTAAAAAACAAGATACAGCTCTTGATTGACAATTTCCATGGGAATACAGCAGCACTCCGCACAACGGCGAAATATTCCATTTTTTTCTCGTACTAGCTCTCATTCTTTAAAAAGCTCTTGTAAATTTGAAAAGAAGTGTAGATGTTTACCCCTACAGTAATTTCCTTGACTCAGACTCCTACCAATATATTCATTGTTTTCATTACAAATAATTACTCCACACCGGCTATCTGGAAATGAATTATTCACATACATTATTAGTGTTTCGAGGCTGCAGTTCGACAAAGGCATTCTTAGGCTACATATGACAGTGACCCTACATCGAAAGTCACCATAACATGATCATGTCAGTTGCTTCTTTGAAATGGTCAGTCATAACCTGGCCCTGAAGAACCCACTAAGTTGTTGCCAGTACTTTTTTGTCTCTGGAAACCGAAAATGCGAGCGCTCATCTAACTTTGGTCCGTGTACCAAAGTTGTAACACAATGTGCAGCAAAAAAAAAATCCACCAGCATTAGAATAATTGATATATGGGTCAGAGGTAACCTGAGAGGACAACAAGACAACAAGCATACACTGCATACAAAGAATGAATGGAGGACGAAAGAAACACAACATTTATATTGTATATTGAAGAGCGAACTTTACCTGCAGCTTCTTCTGCCAGTCGTCCTGGAGGCAAGCTAATCCAGGTACGCACCCTCCTCACACAGCCTGTTTGTAAGAGACAGAGGGGTGGGGATGTTAAACAAATTACACATATACACACACACACACACACAAACACATAGACTTCACACAAGGCCAGTAGAGAAATGCTTCTGTTTAGGTTTAGGTCTTGTCAATATGAAGAGGGGGCTACAGACATAGCTTGAAGTAATGAAACGTAAAGGGCAGCACCCTACATCCTTCAGGTGGCACCAAAGAATATGTCCATTTCAGTTTCCTCTGTGCCTACATGAAATCATGCCCCCCATAACATCATCCAGCCCTCAGTTCCATGGAGATCCAGTTAGAGAATTACAGACTACTCACTACAGTATCCCTCTTTCTTCCTCCCTGTTATTTCCGTGCCCAACTTTTCCCCAAACCAACTGCCCCAGTGCCCACCTGACATAGCATCCTTCACCTCCTTCCAGCTGCGAGGGGATCTGGAAGGAGGGGGATTCTAACTCTCTGCTTTGCTGTGTCAGTTGCGAGAAAAGTATGTAGTCCAATCCACTGACACTCTGTGCAGGAGGATATTTCCCACCTACTGTATGTACCCCTCCCCTCTCTCTCACACCCTTTCCCCGGCTAACCTGGTAACCTCGCTCACTCAGGGGAAGAGCAGAGCAAGAAAAGAGGAACAAACCGATCATGTTCCTTCAGCATAACCAGACAGGCTCTGATTGGCCGTCTGGCCAAGGAAGGGGAAGGCGGATGCTGAAGAGACGTTGATTGGTGGGAAAGAGTAGACAGGCAGAGGTTGCTGGTAAAAAAGCACACGCTAAAGTAGGTCTCAGCTGGCCCCGTTGCTGCAGAAAGCGAAAGGAAAAAAAGATGAGAGAGCAAGGGAAAGAGGGTGGGAGGGAGGGAGTGTAGAGAGCGAGAGACTACCTCCTTTTTCAAAGCAGGAAGGAGGGGAGGCCATGAGTGTTTCCTGTTGTGCAGCTGAGGCGAGCGAGGACGTCACATGCAGCATTCACATTCTGGCAAGGTGTCAAGAAAGACAGAGGCTCGACTTGACACTCTTTCAAGACTGCCTCGGGATAACAGCACACATACACATATTGACACAAGTTTCTCCATCATGTCATCCTGGCTATTTCTCTATCTGTGTCACAGACTAAGATTATATAAAAAACACATAATTGTTTTTAAAGACTTGTTTTTTTTAAATATCAACTTCTGTGGTCTTTTGGGCTGATGAAAGATCAACAACAAGTCGAAGTTTGCATTAACATCTAGAATTTCAGTGTAATGAGGCCCTTCTGTTTGACATCCACCTATTCCAACTAAGTGGTACATCTTGGTTCTAAACTAACATACCACCCTAAATTCATATATGGACTAAATTTTCTGTCCAAACAGCAAAAAGGAATTCATGTAAGTCAAAGCATGAAGGAAGACATGGCCAAACCCTAACCCAAAGGCATCTACTTGGTGGCACTCCCTTAGAGAGTTGCCTCGCTTAGCAAAACACTCAAGTTCCATATCCCTTCGTCAAGACAAACACTTTGCTGCACAACTTAGCAAAGTTAACCACAACTGGTGCAATGCGGCGCACGTCTTGGTTATGTTTTGCTGCATTCTCAAGGCAGAGAGAATGTGGTGCAGAAATTAGCCATAGAGAATATGAGAAAAGCATTGTGCAGCAGGATCAGTCCCAGCAAATGAAAGCCACTTTGCAAACATATTAGGCGTTACTCGACTGGTACCATTAAGAGTATGTCTTGTAATAAAAACACAGCAGATTTTTTTGGCTGCACTGACTCTATACATCCTGTCCTGACCCCAGAGTTTTAAATTTACTGTCCTACTTAGAAAGGTTAGCTTAAAAAGGTACAAATGTGCCTGGGGAAATGGATGAAGCAAACATTTACAATTGATTTAAGGTACACAACTAGACAGTAAGGGTCATGTTATCTCTGACAGATCCTGTACCAGGACAGAACCTTTTTTAAGTGTAGATAATACCAGCACCTAGCAGCACATGGCCCAATGTGCATTTTAATGAAAGTGCACTAGCTTAAGAGACAAATTTTTGTCTTCTGTAGAAAATACAAGTGCTGAAGTCAATTCAAGAGTCAAGTCAAGAAGGTTTTATTGTCATTTCTACCATGTACACACAGTACATAGCGAAACAAACATGCCTCCAGGACTATGGTGCAGCACAAGAGCAGAACAGAACAAAACACAAGATCACAAGTGCAGACAGGACAAAAAACAAGAGCAACAATACAACTAGACGAGACAAGACAAGACAATGTTCAGTGCAACTGACAACTACAGTGAGAATAAATACAGCATTTGGACAGGTACTGTTTTCTACTGAATAGGGTGTGTCGTAATGGCTTGCTTTGCTCAAGAATCTGGGCTCTCAAAAAATTATTGGATTGCAAAAGACACTTCCATCCCTATCTGAATCACATTACTTTCTTTAACAACGGCTCTTTTTCAGGTATAACATATCCTCAAAAGCTTTGAGAGGTATATGTGTTGCCAAGCAATTGCAGAGCCACATCCCCAATCAGTGCAGAGAATTTTATAAACAACTCAAATGTGTCAAAGCTCACTGGTGAGGGCAGAATAGTAGTGACTGATGACATGGTAGTAAAAGAGCTTAAAGGCATCAATCAAGGCCTCCCATCATCTCAGCATTTTCTTAATGGATGGAACTGAAGAGATGAGAACAAAATTACATACATGAGTCAATGTCATAGTGGGTCATTTTGTACCTTTCATCAGCCAAACTAGCTATGATTTCAGGGAATAGTTAACATTAATGCATGTCTTGGCTGTTGTCAAACATTCATATAATATTGACTGTGATTATATAAAGGACAATGACTCATGCACAATGACAATGCACATATTGGGTTCAGGAATAAAAAGAAAAACTTGTTGATAGGATCAGGATGTGTGCTCTTCAGGTTATTTTCCAAGTCCAAGTCAGTAACTTTTTTTACCTGATTGCTTCCTGAATATAGAATATATAGAATATAGTGCAAGCTCCGTGTTGTTCTAAAATCTGTGTTGTGGCTATTTCACCCTGTGGTGTAGATACTGGAGTCCTGCTTGTATGGTCTATTGACTAGGAGATTTTTTAACTTTTGTGTGTCCTCATTTGGGTGTAAGTAAGATAGTAACTTACTGTAAGGTAAGATGGAGATGTCAAGTGAGATCCCTCAAACCAACCTAAATTAAGGCCCCCTGAGTAAACGTTTTGGTGGGCAGCTGTGATGGCAGAACAACTAACTTTCAATAAACTGTGCTTAGAACACAGCAATCCACCAGAAGTAAACAGAACGCAAATAGACAAACAAGCTGGGCAGTGACATGCTTTACATGTGGACTGGTAAATCTGGTAAAAACTGGAATGAACTTGACACTGTAGTTTCAGTTTTACTCATTTCTTTATTTTGTAGGACCGTTACTTAAAAACTAGAGCGCCTGAGGTCGCGTGTTCTCCCCAATAACATCCCGGCTGTGGGGACCTACGTTATCCCAGTCGTTATGTCACTCGTGATGAATCCCGAGCTTTTTTATTGCATATACATTAAATATTGCATATACACTTGATTGCTCTTTTTATTATTATTATTATTGTTATTATGATTATTATTATCATTATTACTATTACTACTACTAATAATAATACTAATACTACTACTACTAATAATAATAATAGTAATAACAACAACAGTAACAACAATGATTATTATTATTATAAACAAATTAGCAATATAAGATTGCATTAGTAAATAAAAATGTTAACAGGCAGAATGAGTTACTTTTCCCATTCCTGTGGAGTGCGCTTGCTCACTACACAACTAGAAAAAGGGAAAAACACGGTCTGCTCTCAGTTTCACAACACAACACGTTCTGCCGGGTCAAATGACATCCTCAAGCGGGCGACTTGCAACGACGAGCGCCGGTGGAGATCCTCCCTAGAATCCCCCCGCCGCCCCCCTCCCTCTTCACTGACGGCTAACACGTCATGGAACATTCCCGGAACGAGCCAATGTCCCACCCACCTTCTCCCTGGCGCGCACACACACACAGAACGCACGCACATACACATAGACACACACAAATACAGACACACACAGCCGCTGTGTCCACGGACGTACACGGATCACGACACCTTGAAGTCCTAACGATATAGTTCCCCAAACACGGCCGGTGCGGGCTGGAGCGCGCGGGGCTCTTTGGCGAGGGGCGGCGGGTCTCGCTCCGCTCCGCACCGTCTGTGCAAATTCCTCAGGATATTACGCAACATTCCCGTTCTGCATGCAAGCGACCGGGTATTCCCCACATATCCCAATAAGGCCGAGCGCACAGAGCGGGTCCCGCTGGTTAAACCGCCCCGCAGCGAGCAGAAAGAGAGAGAGAGTCCAGCTCTTACCGTGGCGCGTCTTAGACATCCGAGAGCGCACAGCACCCGAGGAGAGCCAGCCTCCTTCCCCAGCAGCTGACGCGTCTTTCTCGCCCTCGCCTGCCCGTCTAACAGGATATGACAAATTACGCAGCGATCGCGAAAAAAAAAAATAGGTTGAAAAAGAGGAAAGTAAGGCCGCTCTCGGGTTTTGCTTCTGCGCCTCGCTCCTAGAACCTTAACGGGGTGGGTGTGTTGTGGTGTGTGTGTGTGTGTGTGTGTGTGTGTGTGTGTGTGTGTGTTGAGGGGGGTTGGATTGTAGGGGTTGTTGAGAGTAAATAGTCCAGTTATCGTTTGCGGCTTGTTCCTGTCGGAGGACGCAGAGGCATAAGAAGAGACGCAGCGAGAGAGGAGGGAGGGAGGTGTGTGCGTGTGCGTGCGTGCGCGCGCGTGCGTGCGTGCGTGTGTGTGTTGTGGGGGGGCGGTGGGGAGGACAGACGGGGTTATTCCTAGCATCGCTTCCCAGAATAGAAAAGCGGCGAGAGAGGGAGAGAGCGTAAGGCGAGTGGTTGAGAGTGTGTTTGGCCCGTGACGTCATTGGATCCCCCAGCGCGTGCCAGAGTGAGGCTGAACCCGCTGGGCGAGAGAGTGCGGGAGGAGGGTGGGGGCTGAGGGGGGAGGAGAAGGGGGGATGGTGGAGGCGGGAGGGAGGGGGGTTCACCAAGAAAGTGGGCCTTCGGTCACTTACAGTGGAGGACGGTGAAAGGGAACTCCCTGGCCCACTTTATGTGTTGAGCCATGACATGCTCTCATCATTAACACCCTACCTACACATGTCCAGAACTATTCAGACACCTTTGAATAGAGCTGCTTTAATGCACACCCATTGCTGGCACAAGTCTTGTATAATCTCCATAGAAAGCACTAGAGGTTAGATGTTACAGATGATGGGCTAGAGTATATAAAGCCCTCCCAACACTGTGAAGCAGTGGAACTGTGTTCTCTGGAGTCACGGAGGTCCATCCAATACCTCTGGGATGAGCTGGTGTTGGGTGATCCAGAACTAATCATCCAACATCCGCACCTGACCTCACTAATGTAGTAGTAGTAATAATAAGAGCAATAGTATTATGATGACAATAATAACATAACGTAAACAAAGTAACAGCATTCTGTGTTTAATTGAGTATTGAGTGCAAGATTCACGAGACAGCCTATTTTCTAGCTAGCTATCTAGCTGGTAGAAATGTGCTAAGCATGGGTTGTTGCCCCTTGTCTGGTGGAGCTGTGTATTTGCTCTCAAAAAGCATGCTATCTTTTCCAAAATCTTCATATAGTTAATATATATATATATATATATATATATATATATATATTTTTTTTTTTTTTTTTTTTTTTTTTT
>JBBIGA010017013.1:0-14759 GCA_037576975.1 Alestes dentex | reverse complement strand
TTACGAGCCTCTACACGGCGACTCAGCTGATCCCATTGGTTTTCTATGGGATTCAGGTCTGGAGAAAGTGCAGGCCACTCCATTCAGGTACTCCAGCCTCCAGCAGCCATTCCCTAATGATGCGACCTCGATGAACTGGAGCATTGTCAACCATGAAGATGAAATTAGGCCTGTGTTGTTCATGCAGGGGCACAATGACTGGATTAATGATGTTATTTAGGTAGTATGGGCTTGTCCCTGTACCATTCACAAAGTGTAGGGCAGTTCTGTATTGACTAGACACACCTGCCCACACTGCAACACCACCACCACCCAAAGGCTGGTGCATAGCACTCTCCTTGACATCTCCAACATCGTTGGTGGCCATCATTACTACTCAACATGAATCGACTATCATCAGAGAACAGCACTGTGGCCCACTGGTCCCTCATCCAGAGTAAATGCTCCCTGTGTCTGGTGGTGTGGTCAGGTACCCTTGCAGGTCGTCTAGCATGCAGACCGCACTGATTTAAATGGTTTCCAATGGTCTGACGTGGGTGCCTCTCACCTCCCTTAAATGTGCCTGGAGTTGAGTGGCATTCATCATCCGGTTCCGCAGGGCACTGTTCCCAATGAAGCGGTCATGAGTGTGGGATGTGGCCAAAGGACGTCCACTTCTGTGACTCTCTCTATCTCTGTTGCAACCTGCTGATGACACTCAGTGACACTCTAAGCTCAGCGGCCACTTCTGTCTGAGAACATCCTGTTTGAAGCCTCGCAATGGTGAGGTACTGCTGATCAATTGTTAGGTGTCGTCTTGGTCTCATGATGTCAGAGTGTGAACAGCATGATGAGGAGGACTGTTCAAATACAAATTTTGATTGAACCAGGAAATATATTGGTCGATTCATGGATCAAACACCTGTTGTGAATTTTGAACAGCAAGTTCTCTGACAAGATTGAACTTTGAATAATAGGTAGTTTTCACTTTACCTTTGACACCACTTGTCTTTGAAGTTAAAGAAATCCTCCAGCATTTCTCCTCCTACAGTGGGTAAAGAAAAGAATTACTGCCTTCAAAACGTTCAAATGTTGTTGCATACAAAAAAAACAATTTTTTCTATTTACTCAGTGCAACTTCTAACATCCAAATGAAACATATGATAGCAACAGACTGAATCACTGAGATTGATGGATAATCACGATTTAAATAATCGCCTTCTCCATTGCGTATCAAGTTAACTGGGTTCCACATGTAATTGTTTTAATTAGTTCAGCCTGAAAACGGCTATTCTTTGCACATTCCAGGATCAGGCCATCCCTCCAAACTGGATGCAAGAGTGTGGAGGAAACTGCCATTTCTGACAAGATTGAACAGTTGGACATGTGCATTCAGATGTTTAGGGAAGGTCACATTAAGTTCACCTGTAAAGGTTATAGTGCATTTTAGGTTCATCCTGACATTTCACCCGAAAGCCGAATAGCCCAAGCTTTTTGTAAGTAGTGTATATGTAGGAGTATATAATAAGGAATATATTATTTATCATATCAAAACCTCATCACAAAATTCGTTTTTGGTTCAGTTTCTTGTCTCTACATTTTTTACACCTTTTGAAAAAGTCAGCCTCCCTGTGCATTATGTGAATGGACCAACACAAGAGGTCCAAAATGACCTGAAATATTTCTGGTTACTTTAACTTACTTAACAATTAAGAAGGAATGGAGTGTTGCTTTTTTTGGATTCAGGATGTATTTTTTAAAGCTAAGATGAGGCTATGTGCCCGTAGTCTAAGACGAGGTCTCTACAGACACTGTATCACTGTGTGCTAGTCTCAGGTTCACAGAGAAACCAAGCTTGTATAGACGTTCCGCACACACTTGGCCACACTTGCTCCTGCTGACCAATTACTATGACTCACCCTGCATCTATCTCTTTGTGCTTTTTCAGATGCCTGTTTCTTGACAAGAAAGTAATTGGTAACCCTTGGTAATAAGCCAATTATTTGACTGTATGGGTACCGCTTTTCCAGAAAGCGCACCTTTCCTTTGTGTGTGTGTTTGTATGGCCATATATTTTAAATATCTACTGAAATCTGGTAATTAGCCTGCCTTTTCTTTTTAAGGCACTACTCCTGCAGTTACTACTGTTTTATAACCCTTTGAAGCCTCTAATCTGCATTAATTTTAGGGGACTTGAGAGGGTCTAGTGTTTGAGGTGTTAGTAGTTTTAACTTCCTCACCCCACTGAAGAACAACAATGCTGCACTTAATGTGCTCTTGCCTGGCCGATCCTCAGAAATAGAATCATGCCACGCTGTAGGTGATGTTGCCATGACGATATGTAGGAGTGTCAAGCTTAGGGAGTGGCAAAGCAAAATGGCATCAATGAAAAAAAGTATAGAGAAAAAGAGCCCTAACATATGCCTGATAGGCCAAGTGAAGAGCATATGAGTGAAACGGTCTCTGTAAGTGGGATGTAGTACACTTGTCAAAAAAAAAAGTATCTATTATTACTGTTTATGCCTGGATTAATGTAACAGACACACACTACGTATTATAGTTCACACTCCAACAGTATCTTGTCCTGGCCAGTTTCCTCTAGCATTCATTCTTCACACCATTTTTCAAAAGTCAGCTGCACTTATGATGAGCAGACCAGTACAAATGGTCTAAATTTACTTTGAATAATAGGTGGTTTTCACTTTACCTTTGACACCACTTGTCTTTGAAGTTAAAGAAATCCTCCAGCATTTCTCCTCCTACAGTGGGTAAAGAAAAGAATCACTGCCTTCAAAACATTCTAATGTTGTTGCACACAAAAAACTATTTTTTCTATTTACTCAGTGCAACTTCTAACATCCGAAATGAAACATATGATAGCAACAGACTGAGTCACTGAGATTGATGGATAATCACGATTTAAATAATCGCCTTCTCCATTGCGTATCAAGTTAACTGGGTTCCACGTGTAATTGTTTTAATTAGTTCAGCCTGAAAACGGCTATTCTTTGTACATTCCAGGATCAGGCCATCCCTCCAAACTGGATGCAAGAGTGTGGAGGAAACTGGTCAGGGAGGCTACCAAGAGGCACATGACAACTTTGAACCATTATGGGAATTCATTGTAAAAGTGGTCATTGTGTGCAGGTGACAAGAGTGCTCCAAAAATGTGGGATAGTTGCAAAAAGCCATTCCTCAAGTGAACTTTGCCAAAATGCACCTGGAAGATTCTGATGTCTTTTGGAAAAACTGCATTTTGTTCAGATGAGACTAAAATCGAACTGTTTGGCCTCAACACCAAACAGTACATCTGGTGAGAAGCCAATACAGCTCACCACCTACAGAACACCTTACCTACAGTAAAGCATGGGGGTGGTAGCTTCCTGTTGTGGGGGTATTTCTCTGCAACAATGTCTGGAGCACTTCTCAGTATTTAAGGAAAAATGGATGGGGTAAAATACCATACAATTCATGTGAAAACCCTGCTGCCCTCTGCCAGAGAGTTGTCAATGGGTGAAAGGTTGACCTTCCAAAATAATAATGACCCAAAGCACACAGCAAAAATGACCACACAGTGACTGAGGAAGAAAATGTCCTTGCATGGCCTAGTTAGAGCCCAGACTATTGAAAAGCTTTGGAATTGCATAAAGAATGCCGTCTACCAATGGTAACCGTTCAGTTAGAACAGTTCTGTAAAGAAGAATGAGCAAATATTGCACAATGTAGATGTGCAAAGTTGGTAGAGATGTATCCAAACAGAATCAAAGCAGTAATTAAAGCAAACAGGGGTTCTGACTTAGGGTTCTATCTCAGTGATTGTTTTTTAGACTGTTGCTATAATATCTTACACTTGAATGTTACCAGTTGCACTGAGTAAATACAGCTGGAAAAACTGTTTTGGTGTGTGTCTTCATTTCAGGCTCCGAAGCAAAATAATGTGAATACTTTGAAGGGGGTGATTCTTTTCTATAGCCACTGTAATTTCTATCTGTTGCATCTGCAGTGCACGGCTGATTATCACCACATTTCTTGCCATTTGGAAAATGACAGAAAATCTGTCAACTTGAAACAGATTTATAACGTAGGCCTTTGGGCAGTTGCTGAATCAGTAAATCGTCTCAGTCCAAAGAAAACCATGTTCATCCCTGATTGTTCTGATTAGTGTTTTTCTGTATAACTTGAACACAGCCTTCACCCTTTACTTTTATGACAAATGATCCATTAGAAATGTTCCACCATTACATGTCATTGTTAAACAGTGACAAAGGTATGTGTGTGTATGCATTCATACCTTTTCAGAGGGAAGAATCTGTAATGTGAGTTGCACGGTATGGACAAATATTAGGCCATGTACTTGGGTATTTCTATGCGTTTTGGCCTTTTTCCACACTGAAACGGCATTTTGTGTCGGTGAAAACGGATGTTTTTGAAAACTCCTGCCAAAGTGGCGATTTTTGAAAACTCAGTTTCTGCATTTACGTGTAGACCAGAAAAAGAAAGATTTTGAAAAACGGACCTTTTCGCGTCATACTGTGCGCCACTCATATGACGTCACAGTATGCGCCGTGTTTAGATTAGCTTTGCGTCCGAAATCGCATACTACTTGAGTAGGTACTACATTTGAATTTGAACGTACTATGAATGAGGGTAGTATGAATGGAATTCGGACGTACTACATCCGCGGTGTTGATGTTGTCACGTGTCGTGTGTCGTCACAACAGCGCGAAAATGTAATGCATTATTTTTTACCTTCACAGAGGGTAATTTAACCACAATGAACATTTTTCTTAAGGTACTTACACTTGAAAAGAGCCGCGTCTCCGTTTTCCGCCATTTTTCGAACATGACGCCGCCTCTCCCGCTGCCTTATGGGATAGTGAAGTGTCCATCAAATACCTACTACGGAATTCGGCCGGAAGCAGTAGATCATCCGGGTACTTCTCGCATACTGTTTTTCGCATACTATATAGTAGGGAAGTATGCGATTCCGGACGCAGCTAATGTTTTCATCTACACTGCCTGACATATACAAAGTACTAGGCTACTGCTCTCAACCTTGTTAGAAGTTTTGGCGTGCTTATATTAGGGGTGGCGTTAATTTTAATCAATTAATCACAGAAAAAATGTGATTAATTGCACCATGTGACTTTAACCCAGTCCAGTGTTCTGTCGAAACGTTACCCATCAAGATGTGCTACTGTGCCCTTCAAGATGTGCTACTGTGCCCGTCTTGGGATTCTGAGCTCCCAAGCGTTAGGGAAGCTTGTAGAGTACACTGGTTTATCTGTGCTATATTGCAGTGGACACTGGTTTATCTGTGCTGTCTTGCATTCATGTCACTGGTTTACAGTGATTAATATCTTAAAAGCTATTTTAATATGAGTGCATGTCGCTACTCTGTAGTCTGTGTTTTAGCCGTCATTATGTAAACAATTTCCTCTTGGATCAATAAAGTTTTCTGATTCTAAAAGGCCTTTTTCTGCAGTTTGCAGAATGCTATCTGAAGCCAGGAAACATCAGCACTGTCCAGAATCACCACAAGCTGTAAGCATGGCACAATCTGGAGTAGCCTGTGCACTGCTTCACAGTAGCATTTCTCAGTGTTAGAACCTGACTGTGTACACTGGCTCTATGCACCTCTAAAGATCTATCTATCTATCTATCTATCTATCTAGGCTCTTCTCATTTAAATAAAATATATTTTTCTCCGATTATGCATATTATTTGCATATTTCTCATCATTATCAGTGTTATAAACTGTATAAACTTAAAGGTAGCATTTTTCGACAAGGCATCACGGACACTGTCTCTGGTAGTGACGTCCCCCCTCCGAGGCTTCTGATTGGTCACCAATGCTAAACAGCCTTGGCATGCTTTTGTAAGCGTTTTTGGCGATTATGCGTGGACGGAGATATTTTTGAAACGTGCTCGTGTGGACGCGATAAAACAAAAAAACAAAACAGAAAATCTCAGTTTTCAGAAATACACGTGTATGTGTGGACATGGCCTTAGAACTGTGATTCACTGCATATTGAAATTATGATGCTTTTCAGTATGTCAAAAGGGCCTATATTATCACATTTCCAGAATTAAGACTAGAAGTATGTAAATATCATTAAACTCTTAATTCCCAAAGCTGCGAAACAGTCTGTTCTAAAATAATAATTATGTGACACTTGTGTATATCTCCTTATTTAGCCTAGATCAGTTTGGCTAGGTTTCTAAGTCGTCTTTTAGCTATATGTTGCAGCCAATTAGAAGAGGAGTCACATACATCTTTCAGTGTTAAAGGGACAGTAACATAAACAGGAATAAACAAAGAGAAATAAAAATAGGAATGGATTAGGGAAATGGTCATATACAAATGATGATGTATTATGATTAATATTTGATTAACACAAACCCCTTTAAAACATCTTGGTGAATCAGCATCTTTAATGGTTAAAGACTGGCCAAAAATAATGGGCTTTTATCGGATTACATGTTGGAATACCTTTATTCTTCAAAACACCCAGTAACACTCACCTAAAGCATTAACTTGTGTTTTTGATTGACATATCGTGCAGCTCTAGTAATGTTCTACCAGCGTGCTGACTGACTGTATATGGATAATGGATGAACATTTCAAGTAAAACTACTCAATATTGGCTGAGAACTTTACAACAGTTATTAAAATAATAATAGTCACACACACCCACACAAAGTGACCAGGAGAGACACCCATTCACACTTGGCCCTATACCTCATTTTCATTTGTTTGTACAATCTCACCGCACCACATGAGGCACTTTCTTCTTCTGTAGTTTAATGACATTGACAAACAGCTTCAGCTGGTAGTAACATATCCGTGTACCAAAGAATGCCAGTAAAAGCATGGTAAAATATATTTTTAATACATAATGATAGTCGCATAAAGTATTTGTGGGGTTTTTTTATATTTCAGTGACTATTTAAATATTTGATCATCATGACCCACTCCTAGAAGGGGTAGCAGAAAAACAGTGTCAGTAACGTAAATTAAACTGAATTGCTTTTTTTTTTTTTTGGATTGCATCTGAAAGTTGTATTAAACAGAACAGTGCTGGTGAGACTCTCTTTCTGTGTCACCTGTACAGATCTGTATTCTTGGAATATAATGCCTGTAGCTTGTAGTATCTCAACGTCTCAAGATATGAATCACTGCTGTAGGCAAGGCGGAGAGAGGTGAAGCTCAGCAGCATGAGGAGAAGTATTGCGGTGTATGAGAGAGTGTGAGACACCAAGGCCGTGCAAGTGAATGGCAGACATGAGAGAAGTGAATGCTGCGCTGTTGCTGGCTGCTGATGTCACATCCCTGCGCTCGATTGCACCTCTTAATGACTGTCGCTGTCTGTAGGCTGCATTAGTGCTGCTCCAGCGGAGACTTTCTCTTCCTTCCTCAGAGAAATGAGACAGTTACAGAACGTATCTGAGAAAACTGTTACTAAGCCTCTGTTTATACAAAGCGTAGTTTATTTGAAGGTAAATACAAAGTGACGTAGAGCTGAGACCAACTTTAAGCGTAAAAATAATTAAAAAGGGATGCTGTCTCTGTCTAGGATTCTGTGGTAACATCCTGGCAGTATGTGAAGGAATGAATGAGGTTGTACTACAATAATAATGCTCCAAGGTTACTTTTTTCTACTGTTGATCAAATTCAAAGTCATTATGGCTGAATATCTCTATATCCTAAAAATGTCCAGAATTGGGTTTTTGCCTGTTTATGTGGGGCTTGATTTAAAACCTGTTGTTAATGTTTTTTAAAGAACCTTTAAAAGTGGCGTTACATAGCATTAATAGAGCATCATTTTTTTTTTGCTAAGAGTAACTTCACCTGTGTCTGAAACCTATGTAGGCTTGGGCAATATAACAATGTTATCAGTATCATTAATTTTGTCATGAAACACTTTTCTGAGTATATAGTGGGATTCATCAGTACAGGTAGAACACTGAACACTTGCATTTATAACTAAAAAAGTTATAAATGATATGTTATATAAGTTATATATAATATGTTTAAACCTATTATACACCTTTAGAATGGTTCTTTAAGGGTTCTTTTGGGACAGAGGCATGTTTTTGCTAGTTGTTTCAGTTTTCCAAGTGGACCTTTTGCCCATTAATGCGTGGCGCAAGACTTGATGCTGAACAGACTGTAGTCACCATTGTCTGATTCTCCTCTTCATGATACACCATATATTTTCAGCAGAAGAGAGATCTGGACTGTTGTGTCCAGTTAAGCAGTGGTGAAAAAAATCATGGACTCCCCTGGAAAAGAAATCTCCTTGATGGCAGCTTTGGTCAGTGTCAGCGATACCTTTACACATTTGCAAATCACCCATGCTGTGGGCACTGATGTACTTCAGTACCCTGATAGACGTTGGCTTTTGCAGCTTTTGCTGATTACAGTCTGGACGGTCTATTTTATCTTTGGCATGGAGAACTCAGCGAGACGAGCTCGGTGCCAGAGAACTCTGCAGCATTCCTGCACCGAGCTGATGTATGGCTTTCTCTTTGCGTGAAAGAGAACGAAACATCTGGTGTATGTCATCTCTTTGTCCTTTTTTTTTAATTTTATGTATTATTTAATTTTTAATTTTCTTTTTTTAAGTTTACTTTTACAAATGTCCAGTTAATATTAACATTGTTACTGTTTTGTTGGTGCATTTTTTTCCATTCCAGAACCTTTGAAAAACAACAGATTGTGAGATGTCTAGTCTACCATGTACATGTTTTGAAAAATGTTGTAATATCTTTGCCATATCACCCATCTCTGTTTTAAGCTCTTTATCATGCAGTTCTCATATAGATGCTTGCTTCACACTGTTCCACCTGGTGCACCTGCTAAATTAACCAGCAAAGCTCCGATCCCCTCACATTTTGCTTTTGTAAATATTACTGTATAGTGGAAAGATGCCTGTTTTATCATTCTGTTTTGTCTTTCATTTATGTTTTATGTATCATTCTGTTTTGTCTTTCATTTATGTTTTATGTATCATTCTGTTTAATGTATCGTTCTGCATTATGTTTAATAACGGAACTAAAATGGTTCCGATTACTCAAGTGGATTTGAGAATGTGGATAATGGTGATGATGATATGAGAAATGGCTTGGTATAATCTCTATTAATGGATTTCAGTGTGCTTACAGTCGAAACCAGATCAATCAAAGCTCATCACTGTACCTGAAACCCCAGCTGGCTGTACACATAAAGAGTCTCTTGGGCTGAAGATGGATTGTGTATAAATGCAGAATTCTGATCAATATGTTAGCATTTAGTTTGTCAGATGTCAGTTAACTGAAGAGACCTTAATAATCCTTTCTATTTTCTGACCCAGGTAGAGCTGGAGCCCATCCGAGCGGTCACAGGGCAGCTTTAATAATATTTTCACAAATCTCATATTCCCCACAATTTAGCATTAAGGATATGTACAACAAAAGGATCAGCAGAAATGCAGACACATTACTGCCGAGGTATGCAGGTATTAACATGCTGGCACTTATTTTTTTCACTCATGTTTTTCTGTCTTTTTTTTTTTTCAGCTCAACAAGCAGCAGTTGCAAGCAGTGAAGGAGCGCTTTCAGGCATTCCTAAGAGGAGAGACACAGATTGTAGCTGATGAAGCTTTCTGCAATGCCGTGCGCAGTTACTATGAGGCAAGGCTTTCCTATTTCTAAACACCTGCTTACTGCTGGCGATACTTTCTTAATTAACATCTGCTCATGCATGTTCAGTCATGGCTGTGATCAACTCTAGTCCACAATCCCAGTTGACCTTCTATATATAAAGCCTATATTTCTGTGCATGAGAATAAGTACTGAATAAATACGTATTAAGCGTTTTGTTTTTTGTTTTTTTTTACAGTTTTCTCAAAGTGCCTTAAACAGGAATATAACTGAACACTAAAAGATGTTGTAGTTTTAGGGAAAAATTCGAACAAAGAAGTGAATACACTAGGCGAAGGCTAATGATAAGTGTCACTTGTTTAGTCCCTTTCACAGTTCTAAGGTTGTTCTACATTGCTAACAAAAACACATCTAAAGGCCAAAGACCTGAAGGAGAAAAGACGAGTACAGCTTCAAAGAGAGAGACAAATTTCATAGTTTGGGTTCTGCAGCCCTGAAAGATTTCCCACCCACAGAAGAGAGTCTAGTATGAGGAACTGTAGTAGACAGGTTGTCTACTAGGGGTGGAGGAGTTCCTTAACACACTGGGGCCAGTCCACGAGAGCTTTAGAGGTAATGAGGAGCATTTAATGCTGATGCAAAACCTGATGCAACTGGAAACCAGTGCAGGAATAAAAATACTTGGTAATCTGGATTTTAAACGCCTCTGTTGAGTTTGCGGTGCTAACCCTCTCTGAATTAATCTTCCTGAATTTTGAGGCTACAATACAAAATGATATTTCAGTTGAGATATGAATGTTTCTAATTACTCTAGGAGCTTGCAGTAAGGCTGCTTCAACTAAGCAAAGTGGTCTGGATAGTTATAATGGTTCAGCAGGTCAGGAAGATATGCCATAGTTTAGCCATTTTTCTGGTAAGCGGCAGGTTGCTGCTTTCCTAACTTGTTGGAGCCTATTTAGAGAGGCAGCATAGCAACCAGTGAGTAACACCTTGCGTAGTCTAATCTAATTTTCTCAACCTCTTGTAGGCTTAGCATGATTTGGATATTTTTCTCAAGTGATTTAAATGTCTTAGAGGTGTAATTTTGATACTGAAATGATTATTTGGCATGTGGTGCTACAGCTCTCTCTCTTAAAAAGGTGCCACCTTTATAGAACAACTTTTAGTTCTGTAGAGAACCATATTATATCTGAGATGTGTGTATGTCACTTGTCAAGTGAGCTTGAAAATGATTGTCTATATTTAGAAGTGCTTCAATTAAAAGGATCTTATTTTGCAGCTTTATAGCGGGTGTGATGTAAAATATGTTCTTTTGGTATTGAAGGGGTAAGGTTTTGTTGTTTCACCTCAGAATAATCTAAAGAGTCCTGAGAAAAGCAGTACCATTTCATTATTGAAAGTCTACTTGCTTATGTACACCAGCATGTGCTCACCAGTGCTGGCAAGCGGTTCTGTGCAGAGTTCTTCTTTTGATGTTAGGAATAGTGTTTTGGGGGGTAGATTCCTGGGGCTGCATCTGTGCTGGTAAATTTGGGCAATAATTAGATGCCCAAATAAGCATCAGAATCTTCAGCAGTTAAGGTGGCGCAGTTAGTCAGCAGTGTCACTCGCATGCTATGCTTAAAGGTTCCAAGGTAATATGACAAAACATAAAGACTCTGTCTCAGGATCAGTGGTAAAGATCAGTTTCCTCCTAGAGATGACTGTGAGGCTAGTTTGCTCCTTTTTATCATGGAATGGAAATCAATGGGCTGTAATGGTATGTGTGGGATGTTAAACAAGAGCACTCTTGTGCGCTTCTGCGGCCTTCTCTCTTCCTGTCTGTCATTTCTTTCGTTGTTCTCTCTTTATTCTCTCTTCTGCACTTGAAATCTGGATCAGAACATGCACGGAATATCACATAATGAGAGCACCACATCATATCATTCATCTTTTTAGTCTTTTAATTTTAGAGAATGGGTAGGGCACCATTGAAGTCTGTCCTGTTAGTCATTCTTGTAGATATGAGTTGGGTGATCAAAGTCACTCTCATTGTCATGCAGCGGGTAACTTACATATATCAAAGCATGTCGTCGCCTTCTGTTTTCTGAATGGCAAAGAAAACACAAGGCACGGAAGTGAGTCACCAGGGACATGTGTCCAGCTACAGATATTATGATCATAGCTTTGAAATATGGACATGGCATCATTATACTAGTTTCTCTTGAGCTTGTAAACAGACTGTTGCGTTCTAAGTTGAACTGGTGTGTGTGTGTGAGAGAGAGGGACAGAGAGAGTGAGAGGGAGGGAGGGAAAGAGGGAGAGGGAGAGGGAGAGGGAGAGAGAGAGAGAGAGAAATGTAACAGGCCACGGTCCTGTTGTGTATATGGAAAAGAGAAAATCCTAAGAACATAACAATGTGCAGGTATGGCTTAGAAATGCACATTTAATGAAAATACCACAGCCAAGGTTGACTTGTTCAAGGGGAATGGTGGTTCTTTATCTTTTCTTCTCACATTTAATGTTAATCCTTGCAGTCTCCCACTCATGTAGGCCTTTACCGTGAAGGTGTGCAATATGTCGTCTCAATGTAAAGCAAATATTTGATCTCTGTAAACATGCAGTGCAAATCAGTCTACCAGTATTTCATCAGAGAGCTAGTGCACTATGAAAAATAATGTTGAAAACGAGTTGTTTTCTTGTGTCATACTCATAACTGGTTTCTATTAAGGACATGGTGGCTTCAATGCTGATTCATTTCCATCTAATTAACTTTTTGGTGATGGTTGTCATATAAATTTCACACAGTGAGAAATGTTTTTATCCCCTTTTAACACAGTTATGCAAGGGTGTATAATATTTAATTTAAGAATTCTCTGCTTCCTTGTTCTTTAGTACTACATCCTTCTTTTGGCACAGCACTTTTCCTTCCGTCCATCATGTCTGCTTATGTTAAATGTATGTGTATTTTATAATTGATATTGCATTCTGTGAGTAATCAGAGAGGAACAGATTTTTAAATTAAACAGTAACTAAGGTGAAGTGCAGGATGTAAACTTCATTTTTAGGGGTAGCATGTCCATTTTAGATGAATCATGGAGTTTGAGGAGTCTTGCTTGCTCTCCACAGTGTGTTAAGAGAGCCTAAGTGGATAGTAGGCTACCCAGGTGTTCCAGGCTCAAACCCACGATCGCAGGGGCAACTCCCTAACCGCTAGGCCTCGGGCTGCCCCGGTAGGTGCTTCAGAATTAGGGATGAGTAACGGGAACATGTACTAAACTGGTACCAGTTCCTGACTGGTCAGTACCAAAAAATCAAAAAGCCTCTGAAGAAACAGTGCTGCAGTGTTAATGCATTTTAACATAATCAGCATTTTTAAATGGTTGATGCTGTTTCGGATCAGTGGGATTGACAGGAGTGACACTCTTCACATCACTTCCAGGCATTTGCAGCGAATGCTCCTCCCTCATTTTCGAATTATTATGAATAGCAACAACTACTCAGTAGATAATAAAAAATGTCTTTAGTGCTTAGCATTCTCACTTCACTAAGATGTAAAACAACCGGTCAAACAAAAGATTTTGGAGCTTCCTTCAAAAAGAGTGGCATTGGAATATCCATGGACAGAAGTGTGGTGAATGCACCCCTTAAGATAAAATAATTTGTAGAATTAACAGTATAGTTACCTGTGCTCATCTATTCCAAAGCTGTTGAAACAATTAGTGAGATCCTCTGCTGGAAATCCAAGGCTCTTTGACTTCAGTTGTATTTTTTTTTAAAGCCATGTTGTACATTTTCACATGTGCATGCATGTGTGAAAATGTGCCTCGCTCCTCCAGTTTAAAATTCTTCTGCTTTTTTTTTTTTCTTGGACATAAAAAATCTGTGGTCTAGAGACTGCAGAACTTGAGCACCTCAGGAATGTTTGCATAGAAATTCTGTTTCACGGGCAGAAGGCAATTGCATTTTTGTACAATTGATTTATGTCAGAATTTAAATTCTTATGTGTAAAAACTCAAGTTTGTGATTTCTTGCTTTTCTACTTTTTATGTGTCTTATCAAAGCTGAAATCAGTAAATGATTCTCAAAAAATGTTCAGCCCTTGTTAAGAAGTAAGAACCTGATAGTGAGCTTAGTAGATCATGGATAAGCAATGATTACTTAAAAATCTGCAAGATAACTCTTGCTGTTGAGCAGATCAAGAACAGCCTTCAGGATAAAGGCTTAGATGTGTCAAAGACTGGCCTACAGAAATAAATACACCAGCATGGCCTCAAAAAGCTTCACGAAGAGGAGGGAGCTGACTGTTTGCTCAAAAAAAGTAAATAAAGGCCTGATAGGCAGATGAGAGAAATATTAACCTGGAACAGAGTGATGGAATGAGGAACATGTGAAGGGGAAATAAAATGAAACTACTCGTGATCCAAATCAAACCACCTCTTCAGGGAAACTGGCTGCCAGGAAAACTGGCTCACTATATATAATATATATATAATTTTTTTTTTTTTTTTTTTTTTTTTTTTTTGGCACTATAAAAGTATTTGGAACTTTTAATGAATTTTGGCATATGAGTGAAAGAACAATCAAAATTACAGACTTTCAGCGTCTCTTTTATTTAATAACTGTTGTTAGTGTTCATGTGCAGTAATCAAAAATATGGCCTAATATGCTGAGGGAAAAAATGCTTCAGCAAGAACAATGATAGAACCAAGTCCAATTAAAAGGTGGAGTTTAAGACAATGTACACACACGCACGGGTGCCAGAAGCATTTTAATGTGGGGGTGTTTATACAGTTCATACAGTTTAAATTCAGTTCAAAACACATGTAATGATGAGAAATAGACATATAAATCGGACATAATCGGAGAAAAAATATATTTTATTTCAAGCCTAGATAGATAGATAGATAGATAGATCTTTAGAGGCGCATAGAGCCAGTTTATACAGTCAGGTTCTAACACTGAGAAATGCTGCTGTGACACAGAGCACAAGCTATCTTCAAATCGTGTCATGCTTACAGCTTGCAAGATAGCACAGATAAACCAGCTTCCCTAACGCTAGGCAGCACAGAATCCCAGGACTGTGGAACTGCACATGCGCAGAAGGGCACGGTAGCACATCTCGATGGGTAGTACATTCCGACAGAACACCGGAC
>JBBIGA010016934.1:0-14768 GCA_037576975.1 Alestes dentex | reverse complement strand
ACAACCCTCTGCATTTATCCGGACTTGGGACCGGCACAAGGAATCACTGGCTTGTGACCTCTTATGGTTGCATTAATCTCCTGCATAATTAACCAATTAAAATGTAAACAGTCATTCATAGTGGGTTTGGTGTGAAATGCTCCATTCTGAAGAAACTTCAGAATGGTGGTGAATGGAACCAGACATCTGGAGAGCTTAATGCCTCTAAAAGCTTCCTCACAGAAAGAGTTTTATGTTAGCTTTAATTATACAGTACTGTGCCAAAAGTCTTGAGCCACCCCACATTTCTTCATATGTTGCTTCCAACAAGTCAGACGTTCTTGTATTTTAAAGCAGTCTTGAGGAACAGTTCTCCAGGCTTCCTGAAGGACTTTTAAGGGCTCTCATTTCCAGTCCAGTCCCTGAACCTGACCAGTTTCAGAGGAATGTTTTTTAGACCACACAGTGACCTACATATGAATCATTCAAGCAGAACAAAGACCATCTAACTTAAGTCCTGAACCAGTGAAGAAACAAGAGCAGATGATCAGGCGGTGATCAGTATACTGGTGGCACTGAATGCTGAGTGGCTGGAACTTTATCTAGGCTCCTTGTCTCTTTAGACACTTTGCAGCCTGTTACAGTAAAAGATTTGTTCCCATTTCTTTCATTTAATCTATTCAATATGATGAAGACAAGACAGTTTGACAGGCACCAAATTATATTTGAACACCAACAACGTGCTTCAAAGCAAAATCTAAAGGAATGAGTGGTAGGTCAAGACATTAGTACTACATTTTGGCTTACTTTTTAAAATTGCTTCAAAGCTTCTTAACCGCTGTTTTACTAGAAAGATAGATATATATGTATACATCCTCTTAAACCATGTGTGATAAATGCATATTTTAGCGCAAAAACAAAAGAAATGAGTCCCCAGATTGTAGTTCATTCTCTATGTTTTAATGTCAAAACAATCTTAATTGTCCAGGGGGGGGGCAAAGAGTTTGTCGACAAAGTAAAACTTTTCCAATATGTTTTGACTTTGTTGTGCGAAGGGGGTTGTTTCAGCATCTAGGCAGCGCTATTTCCACAGCAGCTCTCTATCCTCTTCCTGAGCCTCAGACCAAAACACAACAGCCTGAATCCCATTCACTCTTTTATATGATGCCTGTCGTGTATCTTTCATGCTGTGAATTGTGCAGACTGGTTCATTTCAGGTCGGAAAAAAGTACAAAAATCAAACCAAACAACAACAAATAATACATGAGCACGCGAAAATCTTCCCAGCAGTTCCTTATGTTCATGGGACATTAAACACCACAGAGAACTGCTCTGACTTAAAACACAAACCAAATGGGGTCTCTCTCTCTTACTCACACACACACACACACACACACACACACACACAGTCAGAGACACATTAAGAAGCTGAGTTATGAACAGGGACGGTGAGAGCGTTTGGCAGCAGAGAAGCAGACTGTGCTGCGTAAAACAACACAAGCCCCTTTTTCGAGAGAAAAACAAGCTTCTATGTCGGGGTGGACAATGCAGCAAAACAATTAAATAATATGGTTAGAAGAGTATATCCAGAAGTTCCTGATCTTCTTACAACTCTCCAGCCATCTCCTGGATTCGTTTAGTTCCTTCATCAGCTCCTGATTCAACTTAATGAAGGATCAATTAGATAATCCATGTTTTCGATGCTCACTGAAACACTGGACTGTCTACAGGAGAGAGTAAGAAGAGGTCACAGAACGTATTGTTTGTTTCTTTGCATTTATTTCAATATTAGTGTGTTTTCCAAGCAAATTCACGCTCACTGCCCAGATAAGTAGCTTCAGATGGCCTAAGGCTTTGGTGCAGCACTGTATAAGACGTTAAAGCAGACAAATCTGCTCTGACTACTCAACATTTCGCTCAAACTTTCTGACCACACAGCCACACCTAAAACAGCCATGCCATTTCTCTTTTTTCGTTTGTCGCTTTTAGTTTGTTGTGGAAGAAAAAATGTCCATGATATGATCAAAAAAATAAATAAATGTCACGTCATTACAACACTATCAATTTCTGATATTGCCCATCTCTACATTACTAAAAACTGTGTTTACTCAATTTTATTACTTTTTAGATTCTGATTCTAAAAATGTAAAGAAAGTTCACATAGAATGTCCTTCCTGAGAAGTAAAGTAAAAGAAGTAATAAGAATAAAGTATGAAAGTGTAGCTGTTTGCACACTAGTGGGGATGGAGTGTTACACACACACACACACACACACACTACATGAGACCACCCTCAGATTTAAAAATATCAACAATAAGCTGCTTTTTCAAAATTTTGCTACAAGAAAACATTACAAATACTTAAAGCAAATGTAACTGACTGGTTTTCAGTATTTTATAGTCTGTAGCAACACTTTATCTAGTCACAAAGGCTTACACCGCTGGCTTTAAAGAGACATACCAGGTCAGTCTTTACTGCACTGACATTCACTGTGTTGGACTGTAAAAAGAAAAGTACCACTCAATTCTTCAACATCACAGTTCCTACTGGTTTACATCTCATTGGACCAAATATAATTCTGCAACAGGATAATGATCCCAAGCGTTCTTCAAAACTGTACATAAATTATATCAAGTCTAAATAAAATTAAAAAGTTTTGAGAAGTATCAGCCTCCCCAGTCTCCAGATCTTTCACCCACTGAGCTGCAGGGATGAGCTGGTCTGACAAGTTTGAAAAGCGCGTCCAGCAAATGATACAGAACAGTTTGCTGCTTGAAAAGGTGCTGCAAGGGTTCAGACAAGTTATTTCCAAAAATTGCTGGAAAGGATACGGCGAACCTAAGCTTCTGTGATGAAGGCAAGGGGATTATTTTGATAAAACTCGAACTTTCACAGCTATTACATTAATCTATATTGTTACATTCTGCTTCAAAAGCAGTCCATTATATTTGTTTTATATATTGCTGATGGTTTCTTGTAATACATTTTTGAAAGAGAAGTGTATTTATTTATTTATTTTTTAATAAATCCAAGGGTGGGCCCAAACGCTTGACCTGTAGCACACACTCACACACTCACAATATATCTCATCACTGTCAGAAGAAAACCTGGTATCTCCCATAATCAGACCAGGCCAGCTAAGGTTCACACTGTTAAAATATCATGATGACAAACAGCAGCGTTCCAAAAAGACTCATTACATTCACTTTCAACATAACTTTCGATATCACTACTCCTTTGAAGGTTTTTTTTTTTTTTAACATGAGGTTTTCTTCCAACAATTAAAACTTCCATCATTTAAAACACCTCCTGCTGGAATGTCAGTGACATAGATATAAAACCTTCTTAGATTAACTTTTATTAAAATTAAGATCGTATTTTCTTCTTTTCCTGAAAAGCTACTTATTGGGAGATATAAGGTTTTGTTTTGACTGTGACAACATACATGTATGCACACATATAAAAAAGCTACTTTTCAAAAGTTTGGAATCACAGTTTTCAATAAAACAAAACCACTAGTTGCAGAAAAATATATTAACAGATTCTGGAAAAAACATTACAAACTTTCAATACACAGACAACAAACCACTTAGAAGGACCATATAAAGAACATTAAAGAGTGAGGAGACTGGACTTTAGCATGAAGAAAACAAAGGTACTGATGACATTACTGTCAATAGTGAGGGTGTAGAAGAATATTTCAAATTTCATTTTTCAAAAAAGGAGCTCAAAACTCAATTAACTAAAAGTGACTGTAAATGACTTATTACAGCTTAATATCTACCATTAATAACTTCTTGTTAATAGAATACTTAAAATATCTAATGGGAAACTATCTAATGGGAATATTTTATAACATATATTTTGCAATCCAAAGTATAAACTTATCATATATATGATAGCAATGAATATTAATATTGCAAGTGATTCCATACTTTTGAAAACTTGTGCAAAACTTGTCACAGCCCAGGATCACCACTGCTGGATCAAAACCTTCCATCTCCATTTTCCCCACACGATTAATAAAAAACAGCTACTCTTTACATTAAAAAAATCCTAAATGGGCCAAAAGAAATGGCCCAAAATGATTTGGATTAAACTTTCAATGTAAATTTCTCCTGAAAAGTTTCCATTTGAGATACAAAGTTTTGCTCTGACAGCGAAAACATTCCAATGTTAACACTAGATGTGGTTTTAGACTGTTTTTTGTTTTGTTTTTGTTTTTTAATTAAAGCCATTTAAACCAATGGTGCTCCAAATAAAGCCGACTGAGGCAGAAATGTCAGGGAATTTCAGTCCTGGGAAGAAACGCGTCACATGATCTTGATGTGTAGTTAAAAGAATACATGTGGGAAGCAAAACGACACAAAACAGACAAGCCAAGACAAAAACAGACACGACAATTTCTCAGCCTCCACACAAGGACCTATAGACCCCTTCCCATAGCAAACCGAGCCACGTCCTGTGTAATATTAAATACATCATACAAAACACTATACATTAATTTCACATGTAACAGGTCTTGCTGCTAAGGTGACAAGCGCGATGAATGATTATACTGAAGTATATTTAGAAAGTATCAAAAGTCCAGGTCGTCATATTGGCTGGGTAGGGAATCAATGGCTGATCTTTAAACACATACAAGTCTCAACCAGTCAATCAACCAAACAATCAATCAATCAATGAAGCCCAGCTGCTAAATAATAAATTAGATGCCTAGATAAATCCTTGGTAAATCACTGGTACTTCTAAAATAACTATCTGCTCATCAAAGGAAAATGTATTATAAAGGCGTGCTGATTAATTTAATCTCACAAAGTTTGGTTCTTCCCTTTTGGGGGGGGGGTCTTTTTTTTTGTTTGTTTTGTTTTGTAATTGGAGGGTTCATGGCTGATAAATACAAAGGAAACAGTCTCGGTTTTGGGGTCACATCCCCAACAGCTGCTAAAAAAAGTCTCTCATGGATTTGGTTTATCTTTGGTGACCCCCAACCCACCCACCGCAACCAAAAATACTCCCACCTAATAAGGACCATGAGGAAAACTAAAAAAAAAAAAAAAAAATACTGGAAATAAAAATGCTCTACCTAATATCCTAATAACAACATGGCCCTTTCCAAGCCAGCACAGCATGCTAGAAGAGCCAAGCGGGGAACACACAAATGGCTTGTGCTAAAGGGGCTGGAGAAGTACAACAAACAAAAGCTGATTGTGGGGCGAGCAGGAGGGCGCAACTCCTTGGAAAAACTGCAACGTCCCCCCAAATCCACGTGGGTCGCTGGGCTGAGGCACTTCATAGGTTCTGGTACTCAAAATGAGCTCGCAGGGGGAGTCGTCAGCCTCTTCCCAATATACACCCTGACAGAGAGAGACAGAAAGACAGAGAGACAGAGAGAGACAGACAGAGAGATTTAAAGAGAAGCAGAGAATTCAGATGAACGCATTCAGTGGAGAGCACCATCATTCTACAACCTTATTAGATTTATTTGTGTGTGTGTGTGTGTGTGTGTGTGTGTGTGTGAGACGAACATGTGATAACATTCTTCTGGCTCAGTCAGATACGGTTTGAACAGCTGCTCTCAGTATGCTGAGAGACTGCCCTCTGCTGGTCGAAAGAGAAAATGCATCCACATGGTTGAATGCTCAACTAGTGAATCTAGCAGTAGCTAAAGATACTACCACTTTACTTTTTCTTGTATTTTTAATGTGATCTTGAGGAACATTTCTCCAGGCTTCCTGAAGGACTTTTAAATACTCTCATTTTCAGTTCAGTCCCTGAACCTGACCAGTTTCAGAGGAATGCTTTTGTTTGTTAAGACGCACAGTGAACCAGTGAAAAAGGTGCAGATGATTTCAGATGATCAGGCGGTGATCAGTATACTGGTGGTGCTGAATGCTGAGTGGCTGGAACTTTATCTAGAAACCTTGCAACCTGTCACAGTAAAACGTTTGTTCCCATTTCTTTTGTTTAACCAACCCCATATACCAAAGTTAAGACAGTTTGACAGGCGGAACATAGTTATTTTGCATCAACAAGGTGATCCAAAGCAAAATATAGAAATGACGGGTGGCTCAATACTTTTGCACAGTACTGTATGGGACCCAGTGAAACAGTATTACTACACCGACTCACCCGAGCCCGAGGGCCAGTATGTGTGAGAGCAGCAGCGAGGGGATGAACACTCTCAGGAACTCGGCAGAAAAAATCCCTCCTTTCTTCATCGCGCCTGTTTTCCGCATGCTGAGGGTCACTGATCGTCGGGGGTGACGGAAATGGAACTCTCTGCAAAGACACAATCCCCGCCCATGCTCAGAATTTCACCCCTCTTCTTCATAATTATCAAATCATGCTTCCTACATCTCTTTTAAAGGACAGTTGTGCATTATGGAAGCTCTTTTAATGTACAGGGGGTCCTCGGGTTTACGACGCTCACTCCTGTGAAAACTGTAAAAAAAAAAAAACTGAGACGGGAGTGTTTCGCTTACGCCGTTAGCTTCATACTTACGAACTACATGGGTGAAGTAGTTTGGTGGCACACGGCAGAATACGCGGTAACGCGTATTTCTTTTTACACTAATTTTTGTCATTTTTTTTGTTACTACAGGACAGCCTTTCTCTGTGGCTCATTTGTGTTTTTATGTTCTAGATTATGATTTTACAACTGTGTTAGGATAGGTAAGTAAGACACCAAAATTCGGGTTACTTTACTGTCATAAGAACGGAACTGCATCATAACCCGAGGACTAGGGTGCATCAGACGCCCCGACAATGTAAATTTGGTCTGTCCCTGTTTTATTTTTTTTTCCTTTTAACCTACGGTATTACGCTGGAAAGTTACAGCTAAATCCAACGTTGATGAAGGGGTCCACCCACAACAGGAAGTTTTTGTTACTGCATTGGTAAGCGTTTAAGCACGAAATATTTTTTTTCTGTTGACATTTACCTGTAACTCCTTTCTTGTAGTAATTCAAACACTGGCCATGTGTCAGCAGCCTGTGTTTCTATCCAGCAAAAGTTAAACAGGCCTCTGCTCTGGTCCGGCTGTCGGCATCATGTCGGCGAAGTTTTGCTGTCGCATGTTTTTGATGACTTGCAGATAGAAGGATCAAAGTCTCCGAATGTGTCGTTATTTATGCGATTCAGAAAAGGCTATAGTTACCTCCCGCGCTCAAAACTGCGGCCGTCTTTAGCCGTCTTCGGCTCAACGTCCTACAGTGGCGAAGCAGCAGAATTTTTATCCGAATGCAAACACAATTTCCTTTCTCAAGCTGACTTGATGATGGATCTACTATGTCGTGACGATTACAAAGAATTTGTTCAGTTGTGCATTGTTTTCCTGGACACAACAAAAGAAGACACAATCGTAACTTTCGCAAAACCAGGGGCGCTTCATAAAGCACGCTGGATGTCGAAGCTGATGTATTCCATCAAGATTTGTCTGCTGGAAAACGACATCCGAGGCCTCCACGACGTTGGCTGACCTCGTTACTCTGGACTCGTGGTTCACGTTCAATTTACTTCAGCTAAAGGCAGACTTCCTTTCAGATGACGTGAACTCGTGGCCAGATAATCCTTCTTTCCGGTCATCAGTTATGAATCTGAAGTCACTGAACGTCGTGAACGATGCTGCCGAACGAGGAATAAAGTTGAGCAGTGATTTTTTTGGAACTGTGCAGACAAGAAGAACACTACCAATGTACTGTACAGGTTGTTGCAAAGAACCGATCGGAAGTGCCGAACTTGCGTAAAAGAAAATCTGCTGAAGAAAAGACAAAACTGAAACACTCTTAACACTCCGAATGTTAAGAGACCGTTGCATTTCCGTTTAGTGTTTTTGAGTGGGAAGGTTCACAACTTACACTGGGTGGTGGACCCCTCAGACGTTGTTTTGTAACAGAAAAACTCTGCACGATTTATTAGCATCGCGAAAAAAGTAAACCAGGGACAGAACAAAACTATAGAGTTAAAATTTTTATGGGGCGTCGGATGCACCCTACCGAGGACCCCCTGTTATTGTACTTAAATTTATCTATCACAGTGACTTCCATAGAAAAGCACTGCCCACAGAATAAGATGCTCTGGAGAAGCCGTCCATGTGCCTAAGGTCACCAGGTCCAGTGCCAATCGTCAGCTAGAAGGGTACAAAACAGGAGGAAACACTCACTTGGGTGGGATGTTCTCCGGTCTGCTGGACCAATCCGCCACCCAGTCTGAATCCTTCATCAGAATATCATCATCCCTCATGTTCTCCAGTGCCTCCTGAACACACAAACAAACATTATTACAGTCACAGCTCTGTTGTGTTTATGACTTTATTTTTAAAGGCATGCTGTATGACACAGAGGCACAAAATCTGAAAAAATGCCATAACAGACTGATTTAAACTATCTAGAGCTCTCACTATTAATTGTATTAGTAATCGAGTAATCTATGGTTATGTTGACAATTAAATGTAATCATGAATGTGATTTTAACTCTAAACATAAACACATTTGTTAGGTCCTGCTGAAGCACGTTTCCTCCCTTTCTGTGATGTTCATTTGTGTGCTGATAAAATGTCAAGCAAAGTGTAAAGTGACCATTTTTTGTCATATGTGAACACACCACAGCACACAGTGTGAACAGCACAAAATTCTTCCTCTGCATTTAACCCATTCACCAAGTGAAGCAGCGGGCAGCCAGGAACATAGCGCCTGGGGAGCAGTGCATGGGGACGGTACCTTACTCAAGGGTACCTCTGTGGTGCCACTAGCAGTCCTGGGATTTGACCCACAACCTTCTGATCACAGGGCCAACTCCCTAACCGATAGGCCACCAGCTCCCCCTTGTGGAAAATATTCACACTGAACGCCTTGTTTATCATTCATATTGCAAAAGAATCACTAGCCGAATAGATTTAAAAATAGAAATAGATATTTTTTACTGAGTGATCATGAAAGCCCTGGACCAATCTATCATGATTTCTGTATACCTGACCATGAAACTTCCATTCTCTGAATCATCAAGCCCAGTAGAGATACAGCACACACAGGGGGTACGACAACGGCTTGGGAATGGACCGAGTCACAGTGACTGAAGCGCCAAACAAGTTCATGAACAGAAATGCTCAAAGATCAGGTGAAATGGCAGAGCTGTATTAGTGCATTACTGAAAATAGCAAATAGTTTAGTGGTTACAGTTCATTATCTCAGTCTCTCCAAGTTTGGACTATCCAAAGTCAGGACTTCCTGTATTATTAATATTTTCCCAAATTTACCCATTATTCTAAATGGCTGCATGATTGGTTGAGATGTACAGAACGTCAATTACAATAGTTTTGTGTGAAATCGTTCCAACAAACCAACATTTCCAGCGAACCTACAGGTGTCTGGAGTTTTTATATGTACATGGATGATGATAAAACAGTGGGAAATCTAAAATAAAATTTTCTTGGGGGACAATTTTGCTACTGAGTGGAATCAAACAAAAAACACAGAAAACACAATGACAAGGAGAAGTGTATCAAAAAAAGACATGGGTTAAATTGGGACTACAATACACCATCCCAACAAAGATCTTAAACTGATTTACCAAACTTATTCTGTTGCTGTAATGTTGTAACTGCATGCACACTAGAGGACTGGTCAGAGAGAGGTTATCACAAGACCACATCGACATGCCACACGCCTAAAAATATGGGACAAACTGAATCTCATATAGACTTAAAAAGGGACAATGCATTTTATTTAATACAGGAGACTCCCGTACTGTATGTGCTGGATGTGCAACCATAGAAATTAGTGTGTGTGTGTGTGTGTGTGTGTGTGTGTGAGACATGCTCAGTCAGGAAGGCAGCTGAAAAAAGAAAGACTGACAATAGGACCCACTTTACAGCAAGTCAAAGTGTAAGTCTACGTGTAAGTCAAAGTGTAAGAAACAATAATGGTAATAATAATACTCAACAAGGCCATAAATGTTTTTCCTCACTGTTCATGTCATGCATCAGTTTGTCATTTTGTCACGTGACAGAAGCAACCTGACACACCTATTGGGACACACCTGTTTTTCAGGGTTTGGGCTAGGCCCTTTACTTGCAGTGAAGGGTGATCTCAAGACAGTTTGGAGAACGCCTTCCTCCCAACTTCATGGACGCAGTTTGGGGAAGAACTTTTTCTATTCCAGCATGACTGTGCCCCAGTGCACAAAGCAAGCTCCATAAAGACATGTCTGGATGAGTTTGGTGTGGAAGAACTTTGCTGCCCCTCACAGAGGCGTGATTTCAACCCCATCCAACACCTTTGGGATGATATGGAACAGAGAGTGCGAGCCAGGCCTTTTCGTCCATCAGTGTCTGAGCTCACAAATGCTCCACAGATTAAATAGGCACAAATTCCCAGAGAAGCTCTCCACAATCTTGTGAACAGTCTTTCAAGAATAGTGGAAGCTGATACAGCTGCACAGGGGGGACCAACTCCATATTAAAATCTGTGTTTGAATGCATTGATTAACCCTACTGGTGTAATGGTTAGGCGTCCCAATACTTTGGTCTATATAGTGTTATTTGCTGCAAACTATTTTACTAATAACACAAATAGGGGTTTGATGAGGAGAAGCAGGTCTTTGGACTTTCGAATATATTCACAAATCGTATTGTATTTCAAGTGGCCAAATCAGTATAAATCAAATGAAAGTTTATCTAGAGTACCTGAGTGTCACCTCTGTCCACATCAAAGCTGATCTGACCTTCATCCTGAGGACTGTGGGGACGTGGAGGGCTGCGGAAAGAAAACACAGATATTGAGAAGAGTTTGAACAAACCACTCCAACATAAACAGCCTCTGGCAACATACATTTGGCCCTACAATAGGAATATTTTTATAAATATAAAACTAAATACTAAAATATATCCTTAAACTGCACAAAATATACTGTATATACGGTATGTATGAATTACAGCAGGCAGGCAGAACAGGCCTTTAAAGTCAACATAAATGGTAAATCAGTACACATTCTCATGATGTGCTTGTGATAAAATCAGGGTAATGCAAAGCCTCAAGTGGCTTATTGAGTTATGATGGTGCATTCCTTGCATTCTGAATCTAAATTTGCATCTCATAGCATACAGGGTGTGTGTGTGTGTGTGAGAGAGAGAGAAACAGAGGAGAGTGATTTGTTCAGTAAACACTCAGTCATATGACTCACTGAGTTTGACTCAGATAAGAGTGTCTTTATGACAGCACGTTTAACACGAACACAACAGCTTGGGAACAGCACAGAGGATGTGCAACACAGCACACGATGTTAGAACACGGTACACACATGCACAGACACACACGCGCACACACACAAAATCACTCTAGTTGTAGTGTATGAGTGCAGGAGTTTATGTATAAAGTAAAGTGGCCTCTTATAGTAACGCGTGAACACACCACAGCACAGCACACAGTATGAACCGTGTGAACTTCTTTCTCTGCATTCAATCCAAGGTTCAAGCTTCAAGGTTCAAGGTTGCTTTATTGTCATCAGCAGCTGTGTACACGTACAAAGTGAGATGAGACAACGTTTCTCCATGGACCACGGTGCAACAAATAGCGGTGCAACAACAGACAGACGATACCACGGTGCAACAACAGACAGACGATAAATGGACAGCAAAGGTGGACATTGCGTAAACCATCTGGGGTGATATGTATTGCACTATAGGTATGACAACAGAACTCTACAATAAGTAAACAATAAACAGACAATGTAGCAGTGTAACCAGAACATTTTAATATTGCACTATATATACACGCTATTGCACATGAGCATATGTTGCACTGGAATCATATTCTTATTGCATGGTTAGCGGCATAGAAAAAGTGTAGAATTCTAACAGTGACTGGTTGTTAGGGTGCCTGTACTGGCAGTAAACAGGGTTACAGTAGAGGAACTAGACATTTATATGCATTTACATATGCTTGTGTGCGTTCAGGGCCCTGATGGCCTGTGGTATGAAGCTATTGCACAGCCGCGCAGAACCAGATAGGAAGCTTCAATACCATGTGCCAGACGGTAGAAAGGAGAAGAGTCCATGTAGTGGATGGGATCAGTCGTTCACAATGTTATTGGCTCTGTCAGGCAGGGGCACACCCATAACCTTCTCAGCTGCTTTCACTATCCACTGCAGTGTGTTACAGTCCGAGACAGCGCAGTTCCCGTACCAGACAGTGATGCAACAGGAGAGGAGACTTTCGATGGTGCTCCTATAGAATGTGGTGAGGATTGGTGGGGGGAGGCTCGCTCTCTTCTGTCTCTGTAGAAAGTGCAGGCGCTGCCCGGCCCTTTTAGCTATGGAGGTGGAGTTCAAGAGAGGTCTTCCATGATATGGATGCCCAAAAACTTGGTGTTGTTGACCCTCTCTACACAAGTGCTGTCGATGATGAGAGGTGGGTGAGCAGGGCTGGATTTTCTGAAGTCAATTATCATTTCCTTTGTCTTGTCGACACTTAAAAGAGATTATTGTCCTTACACCAGGCAGCCAGTCTTGTCACCTCCTCTGTGTAGGTTGAGATGTTTCTGATGAGACCCACCACCGTCATGTCATCTGCCAATTTGATGATTTGATTGGAGCTGGACTCTGCTGAGCAGTCATGAGTCAGGAGTGTGAAGAGCAAAGGGCTGAGGATACAGCCCAGCGGTGCTCCTGTGCTCATGGTGATGGTGCTGGAGATGTTGGTGCCAATACGAACTGACTGAGACCTAAAATCCAGTTCACCAGGGGGGTGTTGAGGCCCAGCCTGCTCAGCTTGGTGGAAAGTCTCTGTGGGATGATGGTGTTGAATGCTGAACTGAAGTCAGTGAACATCCTAACGTGGGTGTTTCTCTTGTCCAGGTGGTTGAGTGACAGGTGTAGTGTTGTGGATATGGCATCATCTGTGGGCTGGTTGGGGCGATAAGCAAACTGAAGGGGGTCCAGTGAGATGGGAAGGGCAGCTTTAATGTGTTTCATGACTAACCTCTCAAACACTTCATCACGACAGATGTGAGGGCTACAGGACTGTAGTCATTCAGGCAGGTCACAGATGATTTCTTGGGAATGGGGATGACTGTGGTGGTCTTGAAACATGCAGAAACAACAGCTTGTCTCAGGGAGGTGTGAAACACATCAGTGAGGACGTTGGCCAGCTGGTCTGCACACTCCTTAAGCACCTGTCCAGGTATGTTGTCAGGACCAGGAGCTTTACATGGGTTAACTTTGACCAGAGTCCTCCTCACTGCAGCTGTGGTCAGGCAAGTAACTTGTTCATCTGAGAGAGGAGTCGATTTCCTTGCGGGCTCCCTACTGAGTGTGACGAATCCCAAGCAGAAGGCATTCAACACGTTGGGGAGATAGGCATCACTGTCAGAGAGAGGAGGTGGTGGTTTGAAGTCTGTGATGGCTTGGATGCCTCTCCACATGCTCCGAGTGTCATCAGTGTTCTGAAAGTGCCCTTGGATTTTTTGGGCATGTGCATACTTTGCCTTCTTGATTTCCTTGGCCAGATTCACGCGTGCAGTTCATTCATTACGTGAAGCATTGGGCGACTGGGGAGCAGTGTGTGGGGATGGTACCTTGCTCAACGGTACCTTGGTGGTGCCACTAGCAGTCCTGGGATTTACATCCACAACCTTCTGATCACAAGAGCAACTCCTTAACCACCAGGCCACCAGCTGTCCCATGAGAACGGGTGGGCAACCCGCTATTGTATTGGTAATCCAGCAGTCTGATAAATATTTTGACAGATTAATAGAGTGATCATTTTGTTTGACAACAGAATTCTAGAACAAAATTTAGGGGTCCTGAAACGTTTCAGAGGACGACCGACCACCGTTTTATTAAAAATCAAGGGAAAAAGTATTATTCTGGTATTTTGGAAGTATTTATTTTGAAGCTAAGCGTTCACTCTTTAATATGAGATTGGCAAAGAACAGAAATCATTGGACCACCATGAGACCGGTATGTACCGGACCGAAACAGAACGCAAATTTCGGTGCCTCATTTCAGTGCCACTTAACCCTTTAAGCGCCAAAGTCACAGAATTGCGACAAGACATCATCATGAATATAATATAATACAAATATTTAAGACCAAAATTACGTCATCTTCCTGTTCAGAGTTTCAAGTAAATAGCAGTGGAAACGAGCCTCGTGTCATTGGTGTGGAGGCAGTCAAAGGACATTACGAGCGACATTTCTCCGCGGGGCAAGCACCAATCCCCGTCAAACTTCACAGTTAGATAAGGCTCGGTGAGACCTTTCAAACGACCCCTCGTTTGCCATAATATCCCCCGGCGATCAGGAGTTATTAGCCAAAAACCGTTCACCTCCCCCCGCTGTCCCATTATTTTTGTCCACCACGGACCTTCCGAGCAGCATAGCTCCGTGGTGCACCCAGACACTTCAAACTGCACAGTTAGTTAGGGCTCGACTGTTGGAAAGGGCTGGAAATAGCGATGATAATGGTGGCTGGGTTTATTTGAGAAACAAAGTGTATCAGGACTGGATCAAACACTTTGATGAATAAACGGCATAATGGCATAATAATATGTAAATTAGATGGGTATATTTATACCCCACATAAACTTCAGGTCATGCCCAACATTTTTCTAATTCATAGTAAGTCTCTATCTTCAACCCCTTTTAAGCCATAAGCTTTTGAAATATTGATGTCAACATTGCAGTATTTAAAAAAAACCCTGGCACTTAAAGGGTTTAAATGCCTGAACTGTCGATTGAAATATTTGTTCTCTGGGGCTATGATGACACAGTTGTAATAAGCATCAGATTCA
>JBBIGA010016897.1:0-14769 GCA_037576975.1 Alestes dentex | reverse complement strand
ACACACCACAGCACACAGTGTGAACAGCACAAAATTCAACCTCTGCATTTAACCCATTCACCAAGTAAAGCAGGGGGCAGTCAGGAACACAGCACCCGGGGAGCAGTGTGTGGGGACAGCACCTTGCTCAAGGCACCTCACAAGTGCCTAGCGATCTTGGGAATCGAACCCACGACTTCCTGATCGCAGGGCAAACAACCTAACCACTCGGCTGCCCTTCGAGTGGGTGCATTCGAAGGGTACTGCCTCTTCTGTGCTTCATACTCTGCATGGCGATCGGGATGTTTTAATTTTATATAATAAATGAATCCCGACGTTGAGAAAGTCTTTGTGGGTGCACCCCCTCTAGAAATTTCGGCATTGTGCGCTTTACAAATGGCTTTCCGCGTGTCTTTCTTAGATATATCGGCTGTGGTTGCGTCATCATTGCGTCATCACTGTTTCGGTCGCGTTTAAAAAAAATTCGTCCGAAACAGAAAATGCATTTTTTGCCATTTTCGGTGGCCGAACTTTCGGTGCATCCCTAATATATGTATATCTAATATTGAATGCAAACATTGTAGGCTGGGCACCCCTGGACAAACTTCTGCATAAATTAATTTTAATGATTCACTGTCTTTTATTCGCTGAATTTAATATACTAAAATAACCACTAAAAGAATATGTGATGCAGGCTAAGATTTAGGCATTCTTTCAGATGAGTCACTAGTTTTACTTTTTTGCAAGGTTTAATGAACTTATGTGACTCATTAAACCTTAATCCGAGTCAGTTAAAAACGTTTCCTTTTTTCTGATAACAGCATGTTTTTTATTTACAGGAACTTTACCATTCTGCTTAGCAGTGGTTGCTAACAACTCCTTAAACGGTAGCTAAGTTATTCACTTGTCACTGTAGTATGGAAAACAGAAATAATTCCCTAGTTAATTTTAAAAGACTGCATTTCACCTGCAGCCTGTTTAGTCAGATTCCGAGGAAGAGTGCGACAGCAAACCTGCACCAAATTCTGAACCTACCATTGCCCCTGAAATGCTTAAATTTAGCAAATATAATGAAAAGGCTTAACTGAGCTGAGCTCAGCCGAACTTAATACTGCGACAAAAAACCCTATGTCTTTTCACAATGCACCAACCCGCTATGCATTACAAGCATCAACATGTAAGATACTTCTGAAGCCAACCTTAACTGTTATCTGAGGCAGTTTGATCTAGGGCTGTGGTCTGAAGAATTCTATGACTGTAATCACAAAAAATGTCAGTAAAAGAATGTTTACAATTACCATTTATGAACAATTAAAAAGTGAATGTGAGTGCAAATGTTATGCCATGGGTAATTTTAAATTTTAAATAATGCTCCTGATTAGGGGGTGTCACAGTGGACCTCCATTTCCTGCTGTACACATTATCTGTTAACTTTGGATAACTTTAGGATCTGTAGTGTCTGCTGGGCAGCATGACCAAGTTCTTTCTAAGCCTTCTGCACTGCAACAGAAACTGATCTGTGTGGTGTTTTGCTTATGTTGGGGTGTTAAACTTTTTTTGAGTGCTGAGATTCGGTTCAGTTCAATTCACTTTTATTTACATAGCGCTTTTTACATCTGATGTTGTCACAAAACAGCTTTACAGAATCCAGGTCTGAGCCCCTAGTGAACAAGCCAAAAGCGACAGAGGCAAGGAAAAACTCCCTAAAGCTGGAGGAAGAAACCTCGAGAGGAACCAAGACTCAAAAGCAGAACCCATCCTCCTCTGGTTGACCCAGAAGGTGAGCTATTTTTAAAGAGAGTCCCTATGGAGAAAACTAACAATAAAAGGCCTCTTTGTATAGACTTAATCACTGCCAAACAGCTGGCAGTCTATGCCGTACAGAGTAGGTATAGTTAAGAGTCAACAGAGGTAGTTTTTGTTGGAATCAGTGTGGAGTTGAGAGTCTCCAGTCCATAGCAACAGAAACAACAATGTCCGCTGGAGCTTTGAACAGAAATTGCCTTTGGATGGGGGAGAAGGAAAGCATGCGGGCAGTACAAAGCAGGTGAACCAGTTGAGGACACTTGGGCAAGGGACCTCAGATCTGGAATGAGATGGTAATCTGGAGCCCCAGCGGTGATGAGCCAGGCTAGACAGATGGGCAGCGGTTCCCCTCGGAGAAAACAAGCCAAAGAAGATGATGGAAGACAGTGGAAGACAAACAGAAAACAGATGCTCAGTTTTGCCAGAACAAAAAATTAATTTATCACACTGAAGCTTGACCTCCCAAAGTGCAATGGAAATACAGGGGGATTTACCTATTTCAAAATGTGTGAGCACCAAACACGACACAGATGTTTGTGTTTATAATTCAAAACATAATGTCTCGCAGAGTGAGAAGGTTACAACTCCAGTTCCAAGAAAAATACCAGAGCCTGATTCACCGTCAACATTTACAAGAAATCTAACAGAGCCCCGTCGTTTACAAGAACAGTCACAAGTTTGATATTATCTTTTCTGGAGACTAGTCAAAAAGGATTTGGACCATGGCTTTCCACTCTGAGAGCTTCTTGTATTTCCTAAGGTGATTCAAGCAGTCTCCCATTGTGTTTCCATGGCTCTCTTATTTTCTTTCTCTCTCTTGTTTGGTTCCTCTCTCTCTTTTCACCTTATTTGCTCCACTCTTCCACACAGAGCATGTCTTATCTTCCATCATCCTGCCACCCCTTCCCTGCTCTGTTTTCCTTAACAATTACTCTGAGATTAAATTTGTTTTAATAGTACATGCCTTCTAAATGATTATGGCTGTTATCTGTTTACTGATCTTGCATTTCATGAATGAATGATTTGTGTGAGTATTTTCCAATATGTCTGCAAGAAAACAAGTATGCCTTTCATTTTCTGAAATGTTTCAATGTTTTATTTAAGCCTTTGATCTAGTCATTTGCCTAAAAGTCCTTCAACCATATAAATCGTGTTTATGTTGAAGTCATAGTTTATGACTTTAAAAGGACTGAGCTTGCTCAAACAGCACAGCTCATCTCAATTGACTTTCAAATCATTAGCTGAAGGCTTTGAATGGATAAGTACAAAAGCCACTTGTGTGCAATAAAAATGACCATGACAATATAAGTGAACTTGGAAGGGATCCATTTCAAAATTGATCAGACTCAAAACGCTTAGCCACTTATTTATTAAGGTGGTTCTAAAATCTAAAGAGATGCTTGTAGGGCTGAACTCACCAATAGAGGATGCCTCTTTAACACCCTATTCAGAAACTGCAAATGTTTAGTATGACGCCACATTTCTCAAATAAATATTTCTTTGGTGCTCTAGTTTGGCAGTTGCCTTTTTTAGATCCATTTCTTGAGCAAAAAATATGTACATGGTTTAATAGAGAAATGGCAAACATTTTTTTCTGTTCATAATAATGTTTTAAATGTTAGAGGGCTCATGAGTCCTCAGTTTGTGTCATGTTGGCTCGGGTACAGATGATGCAAAAGCAGGAGTTCACAGAATGACATACACAGTCACTGAATCGCAAGGAACTTGGCAACACAAAACAGACAAAGATTCTTTCTCTCAAACGCATGAAGGGGCCTGTTCAGCAGCTAACGGACCTCCACTGACACGGTCCACTACAGGAGCCATGAGGAGCACTAGGGTTGGAGGCCCTGCTTCCTGCTGAGCCTCTAGGGTTGGATCCAGCCTACAGGCGTTTCAGCCTTGCTGGTTAGTCTAGGAAAAGGACATATACAGCCAAGTCAATACCTCCACCAAATAGCTTCAGAAATGCATGCCAGTGACCACACCCGTCTTCTGGACCGGCTGGGTCTTTCAACCAAGAAGACAGGAACTAAAGGACCAATGACATGTGACAAACATTTAACCTTGAACATGGACTTCTCACAAGACACACAAGGGAAACTGATTAGGTACTCATTAGCAGACACAGGAGGGCTGACAGGAGGCACATACTTCATATGCTGGGACATATCATGATGGGGGTTGACGTGACAGGGGACTCGCCAGCTCAGAACTCTGGTGATTGTGACCGCTGGGGGCATGGCAGAGGCGGCACAGATGTGACAGTTTGTTAGTTCTGATTATATGTTTTATGTAGATAATGTGCTGTTTTCTCTTGACTCCCCTTTCCTGACGTGTCTCCGGAAGGGTTATTTCTATAGCCATATCACTGTGCTAAAGTATTCCCTCATATCTTCTCTGGTAAAATATGTTTTGGAAGGCATTTTAAGGGTTCAGTCTCTTAATTAAAGAGGGGACAACATGTCTAAACAAACATTATCATTTAAGAAATCATTTAAGTATGGACAACAGTTCCCTGATGGGGTGTCATTCTGTTTACTGCTTGCCTTTGCAGTGTTAATGAAAGAACATGAACATGTACACACCAAAGGACTTTCTCTTGACACCCTATTCCTCTGCTTTATATATGGCTTAATTGGCTGAGGCCTCAAGTAATTATGCACTTGAGATTTTTAGTGAGGATGGAATCGTGGTTAGCATTGCTGCCTCACAGCAAGAAGGTCCTTGGTTTGATTCCAAGCCGAGGTGGCCAGGTTCCTTTCTGTATAGAGTACTCACAGTGTCTGTGTAGGTTTCCACCAGGTGGTCCTCCCAAAGAAATATACAGCCATGAAAATAACAAGAGACCACTTTCCCTTTTTTTTCTGTTCACAATTTGCGGCAGTGTGTGTGTGTGTGTGTGTGTAAAATGCACAGCTTACTATTCTTTTATGAACTTTTGCAGTGTGAGCTGTGAAAAAAATAAGAAACGCCTCCATATGCGTTGTAAGTGTTTGTATAGCAGCTTTTCTATGTGCCATATTCCAGCAGCTTCACTCCTGATTCAGTTTCTGATAGGATGAAACAGAGTCACACATGCACACACTATGCTCTTAACATTACTATTGTAATTGTTGCAATTGTAAAATAATGTAAGAGTGTTGTGTAGTTCAACATTTCCAAAGCACATTTTACACATGACATGCACATTTTACACAGACACACTCCACAAATTATGAAAGCAATAACCAGAAAAAAAAATGATGCGGTTTCTTATTTAGGCAAGAGTTTGGGTAAATGCTGTTTTTTAATGGTTCTCTGATTAACTGATGTATTAATAACACTGATAAGTGAGCCTTTAATTCTGAAAAATCTCCAGAAGAGTATTGCAGAATTATTTTGGGATGTAAAGGTTAAAGAAACAGAACCAGGGACAACTGGAATAAATGGGCTAATAGGGCTTAACAAAAGTGAACAAGGTCTGATGACAGTTCAGAGAGGCTGTAGGTGACTGTAGGTCAGTTTAGACTGATTAAAAAGAGAGAACAAATTCAACTCCACAAAAGTAGCATTTTACAACACTATAGTAACATGAGAAAAAGGCTGTCCGCAAATTTGGGTAATAAAATGATACTACATTAGGCTATGTAAAGGCTATTTAGGCTATTTACTGTTACAGTGTTCTTCCTAGAAAATATTCATTAAAGACATACCTACAGTAAATATTCTAAACGAGGTGGCAAGCTGGGGCAACCATCCCTAATGTGCAGCAGCTCGGTAGCTAATATTAATGCTAGCCAGTGGCATTTAGATTTAAATAGCCAAATAGCATGAACAACTAGTAAACAAGTTGTTGTGTGAGTAACTCTGAGTTTCCTGGCCATCTCTTGCACCATTGTATTTTCCTGTCATAGAACTGTCCCTTTCAAGCTTTCATCATTCTTTACATTATAAAATATCATTAAGATGCGCACAAGCACAAGAGGAAAAAGCAAAACATTTTTGACTGCTGATTTAAGTAGATTCATGAGTAACACAATGAAAGATATTCAGATATTCAAATTATTTGGGGGCTTCTACACTCAGTGGCTAATCTAATCTAACACACCCAATAATTTAAATGGCAAAGGTTCATTGGAAAACACTACACACTGTGACCCCCAGCTCTGCAGTTCACCCTCTTTGCCACTAGGGGAGCAATAGATTCCAGTACTGTGGTAATTTAGGATTTCCACTATGGATGGACTGGCTTTGCTAGAGAATTTTGAAGGATTGCCTCTCCTGGTGTATCAAGTGGCTTGTTATATCTTCTTTTCCTGTTTGTACTTTTACTCATGCCTCTTGCCTTGCCTATGACACTCCTGTTTTTTGTATCTGGCTTTTGCTCTGTCTTGATTGGATTCTGTTTTTGCCTGGCCTCTGTGTAGTCCATGGATGTTCTTGTGTATTCCGTGGAATTTACATAGTCCATAACTGTTGAATCTGGATTGCCTTTGTCAAGCCTGGTCACCAAATTCCGACTGTCCTTTTGAGATCGACTTTTAACCGCAATTTGGTCCTCTCCTCGTCTGTCATTGCACACATGGGGATAGCTGATAATGTCATTTCTCAATAATGGCAAAGCACCCAAGGGCATTATTTGTCCCCAGCATAAATGACAGAAAATAAATGCACAACTGGTTTGTGGAGGCTTTGGCTAAGCATTACTACAAGGGGGCTGTTCTGCTGTCAACAAGTTCAGTAGTAATAGAGGAAAATTGGCCTTTGATTGTGTGAAATGCTAGAGCTTGTGGAGGGAGAAGGAATAAGAAAAAAATCTCAGACTTTTTCTCTCCTTTCCTAGCCTCAGGTAAATGGTAGCATTACACACACGCACACTGGGGGAAAGAGAGGTATCCATATTACACAATAACGCATGCATGTGTGCACACATTCTCTTGTGTGGCTACTGCAGCTTTCTCGCGATGTAAACGTCGTGTAGTCTGTGATACTGAAAGCATTTGTGGTGAAGATGGTGAACTGCAGATGGAGAATTACACAAGCTCTTTTAAGTTCTTATGCCATGCCCACATTTCCATTCAAAATTGATAATGTTATATAAGAGTGTGAGGAGAGGCAAGAACAGACAGAAAAAGTGAGTGGGAAAGGAGAAACAGATAAGGAAGGCAATGTGTGTGAGTGAGAGAGAGAGACAGAGAGAAGGAGGAGGGTTTGATTATTAAGAAAAAAAAAAAAACAGTTCCTCTAGCCACCTCTCTTTGTGGCACCAAAGCAAATTTCAGAGTAGAGAATGATAAATGGTAAACAACCCAGAGAGTCTATGGAACCCCCTACAGAGCTTGCTCTTTATCCACATACTCTTGAAGATACCCTGCACACATGCAAAAAATTTAGACAGCAGCCTTGCATCTAACATAACACACCAATGATCTGCTGCATGCTTTGAAATCATAACTAATTGCAGACTGAGGACAGGTATTCAACCATTTTAACAGACTAACACTGCCATCAAGGACATCTACTATCAGGGATTGTCCTCTTTCTACTCTTTGTCTTTTAGGCACATGAATGAGCATTTGTACAAAATAGACCACCACAGACCACACAAAAACTCAATAAATGAATCAGTTAATTTTATTAGACCTTTAAATATTGGGAGAAAGGTTCAGGCATGAACCTAAAAACAACTACTTGACTCATCCCATTGGAGTCTGAGCTTAGGGCACTGTCCAACTCTGTTGTCCCTGAGGAAACACTACTGCCATTATCACAAGCAATAATAATGAAGCTCAGTTATCTTGGTTATCTTCTACAAAGAAAGACAAGATTACAAGGAGTGTGCATTGAAAAAAAATGTTCTACCAAACTATCTGATTGAAGATGGCATGTAAAAGTAAGCTTCTGACAGATCTCCTTAAACAGCTGAGATTCAAAATTGTGACCTTGATCTGAAAGAATCCTACAGGAGGGGCCAAACTGGTAAACTCAATCCTTCACTGATACCTTGTCCACTGCAAAAGCTTTCTAATTAGACAGAAATAAAGCTTCTTTTGAAAGACTACCAAGATGTATCCCTTGTCTCTGGCAAATAGGCCAAAATATCTAAAGTCATTTGATCATATGGTTCACATGATAAAAGTGTGAGAGGAATATATGGTGGTGGTCTGGTAGTCCATTAACTCCAGCATCACTTGATTATTTTTGGTATACATAGTCCATACACTCCAACATCACTTGATTTTTATGGAATGCACAGTCCACACACTCCAACATCACTATTTGACATCTCCAAACCCCCAATTCCAAAGGTCCTTCATATTTGCCTCTGTTTCCACAGATGTCCATCCATTACCTAATTATGCAACTGGGCAAGCACCTTTAACACCAAAACTTGAAGAAAGAAGCCTGTAAAGCAGGTTCAGAGTTAGCTGACAGCACTCTTACCGACCTAGACCTTTGGCTAAATCCTGTAATTGAGCCAATATTGCAGAATACTGCTGCAAAACAGGATTCTGACAAAACATCTACTACAACCCTTTCACCCTGTCAGTTATGCTGCGTTACTGGTAACTCTGTCCACTACATTTGACACTGTCCACTGCTTGTAATGCAACTCTCCTTCCTCCACTACCTGCTCCTCTTATCTTGACTATTGCCTGTCCTTACTACAGGTGGAGAAGTCCAGCTATGCTTTGGCCTCAGTAAGAGTGCCAGCCTTAACATCCTCAGCTTTTATTATAGCCAGGTACTGCACCTGGATAGCAAAAACGTTACAGTTTGAGGGCTTTTCCTTCAAACTGGTCTGACAGTTTTTAAAGTTTTGAAAGAACCTCGTCAAACCACAATAGATGCTCCTGAAAGGTACTTTTTAGTCCATAATGGAAAGCCAGCAAACTTTATTCAAAACAAAATATAAGGATAAGCATCCCTATGTGTAACATCATTAAGCTTGCAGTAATCTATGTAGAACTAAAATCTATATCCTTCATTCGGACTAAAACTTCCAGGACAGCCCTGGGACTCATTGAAGGAACAATAATATCAGTATCCTGCCATTGCTTTAACTGTGGAGCACTTTGTGCTGCAATTCTATGGAAACATGTCACTAAAGCAGCTTGATAAGCTTTGCTTTCCCGGTATCTATCTACTGCAGCGCTAAATAAGTCTGATCCAAATCTATTCCTTCCTTACTAAAGACAAGCTGATGGCATTCAAGTGCCTTGAACACAACCATCTCAGAGTGGCCCAAATAGACCAAGATGAGCTATAACACTTTCGCCCTCTACTCATCGCCTCTCCCACCTGGATCCACTCTTACTCTAGTATGCACCTAAGCCACCAGTTTATCACAGTTTGTTAAGATTGCTCTTAAGAATACAGATCCTAACCAACATTTTAACCCACATGTATTGCATGTGTACACAGCTTATTGATTAGATGGTCAGAGGCCAAGTATTGATCATTTAAAGATTCAGTTGTTTTGGTCGCGTAGCCTTTGTATTTTTTGGGTAGAGGGAGCAGAGGGACTTTACAGTGTACAGGGGAGAGAGAGTCTCTGACTTAGCATTGCAATGTCTTCTGAGTCTTGTGGGGTAGGACATGCAAAAAGAGAAAAACAGGAAAAAAAAAAACAATAGAAAGCTAGAGAGACATCAAGCTTATAAACAGCCTTTAAGGCAATAAAGGCTGTTACAAAAGGTCAGTTATGAAAAAGAAAGATGTGTGTCACTGGTTTATTAAAAAAAGCCTTTGAACACTTGTATTTTTTTTTTTTGCGCTGCTAGTTGGCTAGCAAACTCATGTTAGCTAATCTGAGGCCATACCTCAACTTTTCTGGGTGAAAATGTGTTTACATTCAGCCTGTAGGACAGTCAGGTGTAGTAGTGTAACAGGTTACGTTAACCAGGCATTTTTTTGCTGAACAGTTTTGTAAGTGCACATCAAAGGTAAGTTTCTGTGAGAACTGAAGTGTAATCATACTTTACATTGTCGCACAGAAGTGCGTTTTAGTTAAACATGGAATTCTTCAAGTGTCCTGCTTTCCTCCCACTTTGAAAAAAGTCACTCTAAATCTTGTTCAAGCTTGTTTTTTTTTCTCATTATTGGTTTCCTCAATTTGGAAATACTTGCCTTGGCTGAAAAGTTTTTAGCAAAGCTGCACGTATTATAACATAAAACAAAGAAGATCAATCTTAATCAGTTATGCTGCTTGACTAGCTGTTCCCCACCCTTTTGCTGCGAGCGGCTCTCTCTTTTGCCTTGTGGATGACTGTTTAGTTGGCTCTAGGCACTCTTCAGAAATAACTGAGGCTGTTTGAACTGAGAATCTCGCATACAAGACAGCATACAGTACAAAAGTAAAAGTAAAAGTGTAAATGAACACAGTGTTATGACAGATACTGTATTCCAGCGGTAGAGTATTTAAGTGTGCACAAAACGCAAAGACAGAGGTAGGAATAACAATAAATAATTATGCAAAAACAGCAGCAACACGATAAAAAAATGTATAATGTGTATACAGTGGATTTGTTCATAGGTGACTGGCACTTGGACTGTTTTGTTTATGGGGGATCAGTTCAGTTTAAGAGTGTACATGAATTTGTGTAATGGAGAAGGAAAGAATTCAGTGCAGAAGTGTGTCTGACTTTTTGATTTACGTCTTATTTAGAAGGCCGGTGGGAAGAAACTGTTCCCAGACAAAAGAAGAAAAAAAGCCGGGAGGGTCATGTTAGGTCATCCACAATGCTCATGGCTTTGTGGATGCAGTGTGTTATGTCTGGACATTTCAGCTGTCCTCACTATCTTCTGTAGGGTCTTGTGATTTCAAGAAGAGAGATTCCCAAACCAAGGCATGCAGCAGCACCGAATTCTCTTTATAGTCCTTCTGTAGAATGTGAGGCTTGTGAGGGGGGTCTCCACAAGAAGTAGAGACGCTGATGGGCTTTCTTGACAATGAATTCTCACATAGGTGTCTTTTTTTGTCCAGGTAGATGATGGCAAGGTGAAAGATGATGGTTATTGGCATAGTTTGAGTTTGAAAGAGAGGGGCAGCATTGATGTGCTTTATGTGCTTCATGATGAGCCTCTTAAAGCATTTAATTATGATAGGCAAACGCGCAATGGAACAGCAGTTATTGAGGCAGGACACAGAAGACTTCTTGAGCACAGCGATGAAGGTAATGGCTTTGAAGTACATTGGATTGACAGATATATTGAAGATGTCTGTGAGAACATCCGACAGCTGGTCTGCACATCCACTGAGCACACGGCCAGGAATGTTGTCTGGTCCGGCTTCCTTCTGTGTGTTAACTCTAAACAGAGCTCTCATCACATCACCCATGGTCAGGAAGAGTGCCCGGTCACTGCAGGAAGGGGTGGTCTTCTTTGCTGCCATGTCATTCTGTGCCTCACACCATGCATAGAAGTGATTCAGCGTCTGTGTAAAGGGGGCCTTATCATCACTGCTCTGACGGGCCAGGACAGGTTGGCCCTTGTTGTTCTCAGGGCAGTTTTGTTGCCTCACCCGTGGGCAGTGTCTCAGGGTTTTTGCAGCATATACACTTCTGTAGTCATTCATGACCTGTGGTGATAGGGACATAATGTTGGAAATGTACATTGGAGACATAATGACATCAGTGCAATTGCTAAGGTTGGTAGAACCTTATGACATCAGTGAAATTGCTAATGTTGGTAGAACCTTATGACATCAGTGAAATTGCTAATGTTGGTAGAGCCTTATGATATCAGTGAAATTGCTCATGTTTGGGTTGCAGCTTTCCTAAATATGTTTTAGTCAGTGTTCTCAAAACAGTCCTGGAACACAGAGATGACTCCTGGGGGGGGGATGCTTTGCACATCTGTCAAGTGTTCTGTATCCAGGGATAAGCATAACAAAGATGTGGTCTCAGCAACTGAGGTGGGGGTGGCACTCAGCTTGATTCCTCACCAGAGATGTTTGTATAAACACAATCCATCTTGTTTGCCCCCCTTGTTTGGCCCCATCTTGTTTGCACATATTGATGGAATTTAGGAAGTACTGACTTGAGATTTGTTTGGTTGAAATCTCCAGTGATAATAAACAGTCCATTTTGGGCTTATTTATGACTTTGTAAAGTTTGACCAGCGTGTTTTTTGCATTAGGGCAGGGTCAATTGTACACTGCTATGGTGTAAGCATGGTGGTGAATTCACATGGTAAATAAAATGGTCTACATCTGATAACCCCTGCAAGAATGAGCAGTAACTAGAGACTAGCACAGCATTCACACATCATTGAGTGTTGATGCAGACACACAAGCCTTGTGTCTTACAGAGCAACATTTCTGTTGGAGAGAAACACTAATAGCCCCTCCAGATCTACGGTTGTCACCAGCAGATCTGTGTAGTAGTCTTTTATCTGTTACAGTAGACCAGGGGTGCCCAAACCTGTCCAGAAAGGGCCGCTGTGTGTGTAGGTTTTCGTTCCAACCAAAAAGAAGCCACACACCTGAGTAACTGAAAACCAAGACCAGCTGATTACAGAGGTGGAATCAGGTGTGCCCCCTGTTTGGTTGGAACGAAAACCTGCACCCACAGCGGCCCTTTCTGGACAGGTTTGGGCACCTCTGCAGTAGACCATTTGGTGAAGTGTCTAATTTATTGTCAAGAAGATTTGGATCGTTCCTTGGACAGTGTTAGAAGATGCATTTTCAGATGAGTTCAAGATGGACTTGTATATTTTGCAAGTGACAGTAGTACAGGTTTCATTCTTGAAGTACAGTGCAATGACCCACCAGGTTCCTCCTTTTTTGTGTTCTCTAAAGTGTCCATTTTGTTAGTGTCATAATGTGATCAGCGACTAGACAAAGTCAAGCCTAAAGCGTATTACAGAGCAGTATAATTGGCTACACGACTAGACTGTCCAACCTCTGTTAGAAACCTCTCTTTACTCTTTAAGGAGAACCAACCCTAAGAAGTGTCCCTTTAGCCACCTTTTATACCTACTTACTCCTACAAGCACTAGAGACATCTTTAATAAAACTAGCCCTGCTGGTGAGATCCCCCACTGTGGTCTGAGCTTATGGAGCAGCCCGGCTTCTCCGGGTAATCACAGAATGAATGACGAATGAGAGACAGGGAGCGAGTGAGTGAAAGAGAAGAAAGAGATGTGTTGCTAAGGATCTGAGAAGGCAGAGATTGGCTTTATTGCAAAAAAACTCATCAAACGGAGGTTTGCTAGTTACAGATTTTTTTTTTCTGTGACATACAAACTTGTTGACACACTGTTCACCAAGAAGAAAAAAAAACCCACCAGTGGGTAATGAGCATCCAGTGTTATGGTTAATTCTAGTAGCTTATCTGAGGCAGCCTCTGTTAACATTAAACATTTGACACCTAAAATGACAAGAATTCACCTTATCTGTTTTTGGATAATAACTTGTTTTGAAATACATATAGCCAAAGTATCATTATTTTTCTTTTCTTTCTTTATTTGCCATTTCCCTACATTTAACTCATCTGTTCATGAAATCTTAGACACTCAAATATCACTCAAAAATGACTAGAAATGCAGACCCCTACAATCTTTACCCTCTCAACTTCTCATCTCTTTCTCTGGTTACTTTAGTTTACTTTGTTGTACAGCAGTGATACAGATATATTTTGTACAGACATATTTAGTTGCAGTTTTTTATGTCTATTCCAGCTCACTAGATAAACCTTTGCTGGCAGATACAGTCAGTTTTTTCAAAGTATTACTGAAAGGTATTCAGAAAACATTCATAAATGCATTATTCTTCTTAGACAGTCTACATTGGCCTCTTTGCCTGTTTTTCCAGAGGAAATTGCATTTTGGTTTAACTTTTCGTATTCTTTAGAGAAAGGTCCTATAGTGTTTTAGTGTCTAAGGAGCTGAGAAAAAAAACTATAATGAAGATACACAAACAGACACTCACAAAATCCCAAGTTACCATATTATTCATATCATATACACAGATCCATGCTGGCATATACTGACTAAATCTGCACATTTATTGGAAATCAAAAGGCTTTATATGACAATAGGGGGTTCAATAGTAAACTAATGGTAGCGGCATTGAATTTGGTTAAGAGTTACTGCATACTGAAGCCAACTGAGAATGTAAACAATACAGTTCCAACAACCATGCAGTCAAATGTAAAAGCTGAGAGGCTGAGCTGCAGTGTGTATTAAACAATTGTACATGCTGATAGTTTAATGTGTACAAATTGTCCAGTCAAACTCCTTACAAATTATATCACAGAAGCTCCTTTGATGACAACTAATCCAGCTCAAATAGTGTCTGTAAATGAGAGGGTCAGAAGGGGTTCAACGAAATGAGGCTGGCATATTTTGTATGCTTGGTATTATCTTTGAGGAGAGGCATTTTTTTCTAGGTTATCATGTGTGTTAACCCCTGTCAGCTCTTATCTACTCTGTTCCTGGCCTCCTTCTAAGGAGCCATCCTTTGCCCTGGAATATCATCAGGAAACCAGACCTTAAAGGGGACATATTATGCAAAACACTTTCTGCATCCTTTCATATTTCCATTTGGGTCTCTACTGCTCCTATAAACACCCCAAGCGCAAAAAAAAACCATCCATCCATTTTCTGTGAGTCAATTGAAAGATTTTGGTGTCAGGAATCATATGCTTCTATGAGCCATTTGGACGGCTCCCTTGTCCTGACATCAGAATAAGGAAATTTGCATAGAACCACCCCTCACCTGTCGAGCTCCCACCCACTAGATTCGTTGAAGATCCGCCATTTTTGTCTGCTGGTTTTACGAGCACGCACCAGACGCCGAGCGCTACGGCTACAGGCAAAGGCAAGTCACACATGAAGTGTTGTGTTCATCTTGCTCTGGGTCCGACTTGGGGTTGAACATATAGGGCTGGATAGCACCTCTGTTTTCTGCCTCTTTCAGGTGTGGTTGGGGCGTGGCCAGCAACAGCTTATTTGCATAAAAGTGACAGAGCCCTTAAACGGCTCATTTTGAAAGGGACT
>JBBIGA010016886.1:0-14769 GCA_037576975.1 Alestes dentex | reverse complement strand
TTTTATTAGATAGAAAATAAAGGAAACCCCTGAATTTCTACTTCATAATCTGCAAAAGCATGACTGTTTGTCGTTGATGTCACATGCACTAGTCACGTGACACGCAAAGGTCACAGGAAATGAGCGCGTCACATAGTATCAAATCAGGAAACGGGATTTCCTAGGTGCTCATTCATTGAGTTCACTCATCGCTCTGACTCGTCGCACCTTCACTCACGTGAGTAAAACTTCTTATCTACTAGTGCATGATTGTGAACGAGGATTCCAGTGGGAATCGTACTCTAACCCAGAGCGTTCATAGATCAATACGCGTGATTCAACCAGCCCTCTCGCTTCTGTCCGCGTCTGGGCTCATCCGTCATGCTACAAGGGCGACACTCCTAGTCTCAGGTACGTTCTGGTTCACTTCTCGTCCGTGACAATTGAACTTTGTATTTTGGCTAGAAAAGGGATTAAATTTAAGGTAAGTTGAAGTATTTTTCTCAGTCCCCGAGTTTAATTCAACCCCGTAACGAAACCATCCCCAACTCCATTTAATAAAATAATGGTTTGATCCTGTGACATCATTTATGAGAAAGTGGAATCATCAAAGTCTCTTGAACAGCATGGTGACTTTGATGATTCCACTTTCTCATAAATTATGTCACAGGATCAAACCATTATTTTATTAAATGGAGTTGGGGATGGTTTCGTTACGGGGTTGAATTAAACTCGGGGACTGAGAAAAATACTTCAATTTACCTTAAATTTAATCCCTTTTCCAAAGATAATATATTGTACATGGGAAGGGGTTAGCAGTGCCTAATTTTGCAAAAAAAAAAAAATTATTATTTAACATTATTAGCTCAACATTGACCATGCTGTTGGTATGATGGACAATGGGGACAGGCAAAATTCTTCGTACTCTTTGGAAAAACACAAATATAAAGGTTGAAATTAATGTCATTATACATTTTTTTTTCTCTGCTAATTATAAAAAAAAAAACATGTAGTAATTTGAAATGTTGCAGTTCAAATGTAGATTTATGAATGTTATGTTGTAGCAGCATTACATCATGGGACACTGAACCTACTGAAATGGCACCAAATCTGTAGAATGACCCTTTTATGAATAGCCTCAAATGTGTTATGAGCAGTGGATCTCGAAAATAATAACTAAAAACAGCCAATAGCCCCAGGTCTTTTTGGGGATGTGGTGATAAATATATGCAAAGCTGACCTCCAACTTCAGAGAAACTTGTACAAGAAATGTCTCAAGCCTAGACTGCATTGTGAGCGAGCACAAGCTTGGCATGGCTGTTGATTATTTTAGTACATTATAGAAACTTTTATAGACCCTGTGTTTTTCTGGACTGTTTTAATATATTTTTTTCTTAAGGCATTTATCAGATAACAGAGAATATCAGCAGAGTGGGTGTGATTCCAGTCATCTACAGAAAGCAAGAGCATGTGCATCACGTGTGGCATCAGACTTAACAACCAAACTACAACCCACCCCATCCCCAGAACAAAGCCCTGCTTGTTTCATGATCTTAACAATGCCGTTGTCTAAACCTAAAGAAGTCCACTAGAATATTGTGAAACTTTTGTTCACACGCAACGACCATCAATCCTAAATTCCGCTTTACACTGTTGGCTCAGTGGTTGGCTTTCTGTTGGCCCACTGCCACAACACAAGTGACCCCAGTAATCCAGACAGTAACCCAGACTGAAAGGAGTGCAAAAAATAAAGGATTAAAAATAAAAAAATAAAAAATGGACAAAAATGGATTAAATACAGACTATGATAAACTGAATCTCTTAGTTAGTCAGGTCTCCTCAGGTTACAATAAATATTTCAAGCCTTACTAAACACATTCTGTTTTTTGTCTTTTTTTAGTGAGTGGTAAAAATCGGTCTAATTTTAGGAAAATACCACAATATCTTTGCAAATCCTTCCATAATTGTCACCATAGTTAAAGCTGTATACATTTTGCAAAGAGGAACAGAAACCTATGTTTTTGGGTCAATCTGATATTGACAGTGAGGGATAAAAGAAACATCACTTGGGCTGACATGTTGAGCAATTTCCTGTCAGATTTGATTCTTTAGTTCGTTGTTTTTATGCTCTTTGTGTTTCTTATTGAACAGTTCTTCAGACTAAGTGACAAACACTATGAGCTTGTCGGCAGTATGAGCTGTTTTTGATAAAATCGGGCTGAAAAGCCTTTATTTGTGTGCAGAATTAGCATGTTTGTTTAGAATTTGCACATTTATGCCAGTACATTATGACTGCAGCATTAGAATAGAAGCTGGTTTCCCCTTGGAAGCTGATTTCCCTCTGAAGAACAGGAAGGATGTTCAGTAAAGCGAGGCTGAATATATTTTACATGTTTGTGCTTCTTGCAGCAGCCAGCTAAGCTGAAAATTGTTAAATGCCGTGATGTAATTATGACAGTTATGTGATGTGAAAGTGAAGGATGACCAGTGTCACCATACGCTTTGTAGGAGGAGGGGTTGCTGTTACTGCTGTTTGGTGTGCTGTAGAAATATTAGTTGTTTATTTATTTATTTTTTAATCTGGTAAAATACCCCAACCCCATGAAGAGGATTAATACACATCTCTCTTCCCTTCACAATCATTACTCATGTGTTTTACCTCTCTGGTTGTTGTCATCAGATGCACCTCTAGGCACATTTTTTACAGAACAACTTTACTTTTTTTTCCAGAGAAAGCTGAAACTGCCAGCTGATGGCTGGAATAAATAACCACGCAGTCATTCCCTCAAATGATAGGTCTTTAGAAGGAAAGACAGAAAGAGAGAGAGAGACCGAGAAAGTCCTGAAAAGTCCTGAGAACAAGCAGCGCTATTCAATTTTAATGACACCCGTTAACTGTATATTTAAAGGGAGACCTCATCTACTTCATGATTAATACTCCCTATCAAACCTGCATTATGGCACAATTACTGGGCCTGGTGTTGATTTCTGTATAGGGGTGCTCGGCACCGCTTTACTAACCAATTAGCACCTACCTTCCTTCGTTTTTTTTTCTTCCCCTCTGTATGTGAAAGTGCACAGGTTTTTCTCTCCTTTTTGTTTTTCTTTTAATGTTTAATGGCAGCTGTTCCTGATTTGTTCTCCCACTCCCCGCTGCTTGATAAGTGATTGTCAAAGCAAGTTACTACGCATTTTTTTCTGAAGATTTTAATGCCTCCCTTGATAGCAACTGCTGAGGGCTTAGTTTTGTTTTCGCCCTCCACAGAAGTAACAGAGTTTTTTCTTCTTCTTTTCCTCACATACGATACACTTTTGTATGCTATCAAGGACTAGGAAAAGGGGGGGGGGGGAAGACAGGGGGATTGGGATTAAACGAGCTGCTTGGTTTGACTCACATTAAACAGGGAGAGGAATATTAAAAAAAGAAGAAAAGAAATAAAACAGCCCAAGCGAAAGATTTCTCTTTCTGCCTTCCAGGCGAACACATTAACCAAAGTCCCTACTGAGATGAGATACGCCTTTCAGGCTTTTGTTGGATGAGCGCAGACTGAGGCATGCCATTAAAAGACACTTCGCTGCTAGGGCCTCCTGTCTTTCCCTCTCAACAGTGTCAAACTGATTAGTTTCTGTGCTTCTGCATCCCTGATCGTTAGCGGACCAGATGAAATGGATTTCCATAGTGCTACCCGTACTATAACAGTGCACAGATTTCCATAATGCCATTTAATTAGGCTATGGTGTAAAGCTTTCAGCATTGGTTCCTTTTTAATAACTGCTACATAGACACAAATCTGAAGAAACAAATTGCTGGCTGGCTAGCTAATCTTTGCGAAATACCTAATGTGCTGTTGTACCATATTGGTTTTTATTTTGTCTTTTTAGAATAAAAGAATTTATTTAAAATGATTTAACCTAAAGCTCTTAACATTTAAACATCTGCCATATTGTTGAGATATCCCAAGTTCAGTCAGTGCTACCATTTTTGGCCAGGAGTCCAGCAGAGTTTAATTAATTTTGGGCTTTGTGAACCCTCAGAAACATATCTAAATCAGAAACCAGTAATGACACTGTAAAGTTGAGCACCTATGAAAAGTCAAAATAGTGAAAATCACTTTTAAAGATTCCACCAGCAGATTTTAACAATCTGATATTGTAAAACAATCTGATGTTGTATTCTGAAACCTTTTCAACACCTGTTTACTTTGTCCCATATAAACATGATTATTAGTCCTACCTATCTCATTTTAAAAGTTATAATGTGAAAGTGACCATTCCGTCATATGTGAAAACACCACAGTACACAATGTGAACAGCACAAAATTCTTCTTCTGCATTTAACCCATTCACCAAGTGAAGCAGTGGGCAGCCAGGAACACAGCGCCCAGGGAGCAGTGTGTGGGGAAGGTACCTTGCTCAAGGATACCTCAGAGGTGCTTAGCAGTCTTGGGAATCAAACCCATGACTTCCTGATCTGAGGGCGAACCTCCTAACCACTAGGCTACCAGCTTCTATATTACGGTAGTAGTACAGAAATAGCTCACTACACTAGGTGGTTAGCCTGCTGCAGACCCTTTCTGCACTGCTGTCTTTCACCACTTATTGACCTTCACGTGTGTTTGTGTGATAACCTGGTCTTTATTATTCTACTCTAAGAAAAGCAACAGTGACATAGTTGCTAAGAGGCTAAAGATAAAATGCACAATCAAACCCACATTTAGATCAAATCAATTGCTTATACTCTCTGGATAGGATGATTCCCCTACCCCACCTCACCATTCAGGTAGATGCCAGCCATCACGAAGGCCTGTCAGCTGAAGTAACAAGCCTCTGTAGCATCATGTGATAGAGGGAGACCTAAATTAGCTTATAAGTGTTTGCACATTCTACAATTAGACAATTAGCAAGCTGTTGTAGATATCTTCTAACATATTTGTACTTACATTAATGGACAATACAGAAATACAGTACAAATACTTAACAAATAAATATATTAAACAGCCCTAAGGTATAAAACAAAATGCACACCCAGTCAGTGCCAGAGGGTGTAATCAGGAGAGTCAAGAGAGTTCCCAATGTTTTTAGCTGGTTACTGTGAGATAACATACAACACGATAACACACCAAAAAAATTATGCAGAGCAGGGGCGTCGAAAGCATTTTTAATGTGAGGGGGACGCATCAGTCTACGCGTGGGGGCGGGGTTTGGGCGTGGGTCGGGGTTTGGGTGGGGATGGGGTTGCTGCGTGCTGCAAAGTCTCGTCCTTTTAGGGGGTGTGGGTGTTTGGAAATTCCTGTTGAATCTTGAATCTTTCGCGATAGAATCCGCTCCACGTAATCGGTAGGAGAAACACACACCACTGGAAATCCACTGGGGTTTGCCTCCAACTCACCGCATGCAAGTGAAGTGAATCGTCAGTGCACAGACAGGCTGCTCGGATTTCCAGTGGTGTGTGTATTCTTCTATCGATTAAATGGAGTGGATTCTTTTGTGAAAGATTCAAGATTCAACAGCGCTGTGTGAACTAATTATTTATGTTAAATGTGGGAATAATTATGAAATGTGAGGGGGACACGTCCCCCTCTGATTGAACGGCGACGCCCATGATGCAGAGTATATCCAAGTCTGTATTTGTAGTAATTTAGAGACATAGATTAACACCCCCTACCCTTGATTGGCATGTTCAAACAAGTTCAGGGGAACTACAGAGTGCATTCATTTTGCATGTAGCAGTTTGTTTGTGAATCATGAAGGTAGCCAGCACTATTAAAAAGTAATGAAATCGGGTGATGCTAAGAACTCAAAAGAAAAAGCACTGCAGAAAGATACAGTGAAATACTTTAAAAATGCTGTATATATCTAAGCAGGTGGGCAGTGAAAAATGCTCACATAAACATAGCATTCTAATTGCCATGACTGTCACTAGCTGCCCAGCTTGGATACCTTATTATAGCACATAAATATGAAGATGAAAATGCCCAGATTTAAAGAAGAAGACAAAAAAAACTTAAAAGATTATATAGGTAAGGTGTAGTCAAGTGTTGCCTGTGGAGAGGGAGAGGGGGGGAGGGAGAGAGGGAGAGAGAGAGAGAGAGATTTGTTTATTTTTATGTGCACTGAAAGTATTCTGGTCAAGACCGGTGAAAATAAAAACATTCATGGTTCCCTACCTCTGCCTCACATTTTCCCTACCTGAGTTGACCAAAGGTTGTTACACCTAACCTAAAGATAAGTGTTGTTTTTCTTTTAGAAGTATGTATGTATTTACTTGAGTGTTTCTATAACCATATACTGCAGATCAATGGCAAGTTTTTTTTTTTATGGTTTATGGGCTAACATTTCTACCGAGGACTCTTTAATTAATTAATCTTTAATTAATCTCTGCTTTGTGAACACCAGCTCTGGTAATGTCAGAAATGGTTGCATGTGAAGCTTTGTTTATTTTATAGAGCTCACATTGAGTTGTACTGAGTAATAAACAATGTAGACTAATCTATACGATCTATACGGTTGAACATGTTGAAGTTTTGGTTATCTGATTTTATGGATAGCAACAGTCAGCTTTGCAGCTGCAATTCAAAACTATGGAAGCAATTTCTGGACATCCAGCAAGTCTTGGCTTATCTGAGGTAGTTGGACAATTGTGTAAATTAGATTTTTTAAATGAACTATTCCTTTAGGGAATGGATTAATACAAAAGTGTTATACTCTTAAATATTTGGATTTCTCTCGTGAAAATCGCAAAATATGATTGTGCCCTCCTGAGCTGAGATTATAACTGATAAAACTTCCCTGACAGCTGAACACTTAACTGCATAGCATAGGTTCAGTAAGAGTGCTGCGTATTTACACAAAGTATCCAGTAAATACTAGACTTTTGCTTTGCTTGTTTGTTTTTAAACTACAACAGCCCTGCAACATCACTAAACATTTTTTGGCCTTTTTAAAATATTTGTTCATTATCCACATAATCAGATTGAATTCAGTCACAGCTTACTATAGTGTGAGCCTAAGCATTTAATGGGTTTGACTTCAGAAACTACAGAGTGTAAATGAGCTGAGTACATCTCTCAGCACTGGAAAAACACAAGATAGTAATCGTGCAAACTGACAGATTTTGAACCTTTGTTTATCTTCCACTTGTATTTTAGCACTCAGTGAAAAGCACATTTTTGTACTAGAAAACCTGCTTTTGTCCTTCCACCCACGCATACATAACGCTTTAAACTCATGCACAATGGTGCCAAGTGAAAAAAGTGTCATCTAAAAATTCAAAAACATGCTTCAATGTTTATCCCTTGTGTTATTTTATGTGCATAAATTTGCTTTTGCCCATATATAGCTAATTAGCCATCAAATGTTTGCTACTTAAGCTAACAGGCTATGGAAGCTTATACCCCACCAATAAGCACTGTCCAAGTTATGTGTCTAAATCACAGACCTGCCTCAGACTTCATGGTGTTTTCAATTTTTTATAGATAACAGTATGCCATACCTTGTAAGAGTCCACATGAGTCTTTATAAAGTCTTGAGGCGAGTGTGCTATGATTTACATGGGGTGCAGGTAGGATATAAGATTTTATTGTTTCAGAAAAGGAGCAAACTAAACTCTGTTTAGTTACATCTGAAGTAATGGAAAACTATGCATATTTTCGTGCATTATTCTTTTAAAGATTCTGTTTTCATAACTGTTAGGCTGACATGCTAATCATAACTGAGGTGTATAGGCTTAACACAGCCTACCCTGCACTTTCCATGAACCCCACGTTTGAGCACATGTCTGCTTTATTTTTTCCACAACACCCAAATTAACGGTGGCTTTTTAATCCTCCTCTAATCAGTCCCAGGAAGCAGAAGCATTCTGGAGTCTGTGTGTGTGTGTATATATTGCACAGTTCTCATGATTAAATGGCCACTTAGAAGGCTGTTTTTGATGCTGTCAGGGCTGCAGATGTGAGAATTGGTGGCAGGGACTGTTTTTAGTTGTCTTATCTGGGCTGTGAGAGAGGTTTTGCAGTCAAGCTCCTAATCCACATCCTCCAAAACCCCAACCCCCAGCCCCAGCTGCCTGCTACACCATCAAACATGTGAAACGTAGCATCAAAGGGCTTCCCAGAGTCTCTTCAAGCATTGGCTCAAACTCACTCCAGTGACCCTCCATGTAGCTAGCAGCCCTTCCCAGCAGTCACACATCATCCAGGAACAAAGTGAAAAATAATGAATTACATCTTGCCTCCCTGCAGTATTTTAGCATATTGTTGATGTGCTTTACGCGCATCTCGGCCGCATCTTGGGCCCATGGCTGTGCACCGGACGGCCGTTCTGGACTTTTAGTTTGAGAGATGCCCATGAATGTTTAGGCAGCTCAAAATCCTGGACAATTCTAAAACCCCGGCCGGACGCAATTTCCAGATCTCAAAAAGAGGACATGTCTGGGGGAAAAGCGGACGTCTGGTCACCCTATCATAATAGCCCATTTTTCCTGTATCCAACACACTAACTGCTCCCCGGGCACTTTGTCACTGCTCCCCGTGCTCCCAATTCTGCCTGCTGCTTCACTTGGGTGAATGGGTTAAAAGCAGAGAACAGTTTTACTGTTCAGTCTGTGTGCTGTGCTGTGCTGTGCTGTGGAGTGTTCACATGTGACAAATTGGCACTGTACACTTTACAATTAACTGACTAATCATTTACTGCCTAATATTTTCCACCCCTTGACAGATGCCATAGTAAAAAGGTAATCAGTGTTGTTCACTTCACCTGTGAGGGTTTAGATTATGTGGCTGATCAGTGTATGCAAAATCACCCTCAGCTGAAGCTGATGTTAGTTAAAGTAAATTCAAATAAATCCTCATGCAGCGTGAACACTACACACTGAGTGGAAGTTTGACTTAAATCAAAGTTTTTGTAGCATGAATGCTACACACTGAGTGGGAATTTAACTATAACAAATTTAGATCCACCTTTGTGGATTCATTCATGACACAGCAATAGTTACAGTAAGTCAAAATTAAGAAATGAATGAAATGATCAAATTATCAAAGCAAAATATAAAGAAATGAGGGTAGCTCAAGACCTTGTACTGTACTGTACTGTACTGTAGTCTTTCATTGAGAATCCTCCTTTGAAAATTCTTGTTTTTAGATACCCACTTGCATTGATCCATCATTACTTCACCTGTAGCATATCATAGGTCCAATAAACTCCTGCATATAAGGTTCACATTACAGTATCTAATAATGTACTAGATGTTTTTCCTCATTCTATTATATCCAACTATCCTCATAATAGCATTTAGGCATGCTTGACATAAATACACTGTGGCATGCTATTGCATGCATGGTGGTGCCTCAGAACCCCTATGCCATGAATAGATCTCCTTTTTGAGAATACTTGACCTTCAGGGTCTATGTCAGTGTCTCCTCTCACCTGAATAATGTCCTGTTAGGCACAAAGTTTTTCTCTTTGAAATGCTCTTTAAACCCAGTCACTGATCTTGTGTTTCTCTCTCTCGCTCTCGTCTCCTCCACAGCAAACTCAAGTCTCCTTGGCGGTGGAGGAGGTAAGTGATCCATCTTTGATAAACTGTTTGTAGCACCTGCATTTGTTGGAGAACATGTGGGGTGCTTCTTAATCTCATATGTCTTTGGTCAATTTATGAGAGGACTGTTCTGGCTAGCACTGCAGCATTTTAACTAATTTAAATGCTTCGCACACCTTAGAGAGCCATAAGTCCAGACATGGTTATCTCTTTGCTGGCCCTGTCAGAGCGTTTTAGCGTCAAATGCTCAGATGAAATCTGAGGCATCCAACCATCTCTGCAGGGTCGAGAAGGGGAGGGGACAGGCCAGTCTGACCAAAGCTACAAGTGCCCAGAGTTCCCCTTTTGGAAGAATGTTGCACACAGTCTGACATGATTGAAATAATCATTGCACAGAGCACTAGACAGGGCAAAGAAAGGGGGGGGTGGAGGAGGAATCAGTCCAATTACTTGAATTTTGATCCCAGCGGTGCTACACATGGGATTCCAGTTAGTCCTTAGATAACGAACAAAGAATGGAGCAGTTATTTCCCCTTTTGCCTTTTAGCACAAAATCCTTTGTTTATTTGTCTGTGCACTGGTGTTAACCGGAACCCCCTACTTCCAGCTAGGAATGTAACTATCTGATCCAGAGATCAATGTTAGAGCAAATTTAGGTACTGGATTTTTTGACACTTTTTGCATGCTGTTTGCCCTGATAGTTTAACACATTCTAGTGTGTGTTAAACTGTTTTTGTGTGTTTAACAGCTGTTTTTGAGCATGGGTGTGGTTCACATAACCTCTGGTGCATCTGAAATTGTATGGTGCGCCTGAAGTGAACCCTGGTCTCACATCATGCGTGATGATTTATTAATTATGCTCAGAATTGCCAGTTTCTGTCCATAGTTTCTATCCCAAAAATGTACACAAACAAAATGCATCACTGAAAAAACATGCAACTTTGAAAAATCAATAATGAACTGCAGCACAAGTTAACTTCTGTTTTCTTGCCCTTGAAAATATCCAGGTAAGTAATTAAACTGTTAAATTATCTAGATGGCACTGGCTGTATTTTTTGCATAGCAGGAAAAAAGAAAACTTATGGATTGTTAAGATTTCTTGTCAAATCATCTGGACAGTCAGTTTAATCAAATCATCTGGACAGTCAGTTTAATGCTTTTAACACTATTAACTATACCTATAAGTGTGGCAACAATGTGAATAAATTTTATATTATTCTAAATGGATGTTAGCAGCATACTTGGGTGCCAAAGAACAAGCAGTGGATTAATTGCTTTGGCAAATGCCGAACAATCCATACAAATTTTCAAAGAAATGTAAAACAAACCTGAGATAATGAACCCCTCCACGAACAATCCCATAATTGATTATGTGTGGACAGTATTTGCGCCTAGGGTGAACACAACATATTTTATGAGGTAGATACAGCTGCATTATGCATAGAACCATTTCAGTCCTTTAATGGCTATTTACCCCATTGCTCTATATTTGTCATTTTTGTGCAGGGATCAGGTTTTTTGCAGCGAAAGTTAGCAAGTGGTAAAAATGTTTGTGGTAAGAAGTACATGTAAACCCTGCAAAAAAATAGCAGAAACAAAATAACTTGCAAAAACATATTATACTCCTTGGCGTGTCTCCCATGTGTTCTGATGCTTGCTAAAAACCTAAAGTTCTGTGCTTATTGTAGCAGTCCCCTCAGACCCTGATTTTTATCAGTCACTTGGCACAGTCTCCCTCATGGCTTAGGGTGGGGGAGGGGAGTTGCCTACAAGGGTGGGGGAGGGGAGTTGAGCCTGACTGAGATCAGAGGGCATACGGCTGTGACAAAACCACTTAGTGCAGCACCTGTAAATGAATCACCATGACCATGGGACCAGAAGTCAGATGCTGCTGAACCATTTTGTTCATTGCTACCTCTTTGTACGTCATCATGGCCCTTTCATTGATTGGTCACAGCAGTTAATGCCTCAAGGGCAATATGTTGTCTTCATTATTATCCCGTAATTGGCCTCTGCCTTCAGTGTGGGGCACTGGACATTTTGGGCCACTTCTAAGTGTGCTTGGTGGCCATAGAGGGCATTTCATATTATCAGTGAGACCCTAAGAGAAATATATATGAAGAAGATTGCCTGTTTACACAGCTAAGTCTGGAGGTGGTTCTCTAACCTCTTTGGCTCCAATAAAAAAGCTCCATTGTGGTTTTCTGCACCAAAGGGATCCTAATCAAAGCCCACATCAACAACATTATTTCTCCCCTAATTACTATCCCCTGATAGCAGTGTTGGTAAGCTAATTAACCCTGCAACAATAAGATGTTTGCCTCTCAGAAATCTGCCTCAGTAGCTTTTGGGCAAACGCATTACGCAAATACTCGACATTAAAAAGCAGTAGGTAGCTTTTATAGTGGTCCGGGCTTGAACTCGCCAGGAGGTAGGGAGGTTAATCCTATGTAAATAATTGCAATGTCCAGGGAAGTGTGGATCAACTGGAGCGAAACCTGTGCAATAAAAACTAATCTGGCTCAGCTACAAGATCTGAGCGATGGACTTCTGATTGAAAACTCTTTTGGGTGGGAAGAGATCACTGGTTTTATCGTCAGGAGACTTCTTTCACTTAGCCAAGAGGTTTCTCTTTCTTTCTTTTTTTTGGCCCCCCTTCCTGGTTTACTCGAAACAAAGCCAATCGTCCCCTTCGCATTATCCAGTTCTGTATCAAAGCCATTTGATCTCCTCACCATACTCTATTGCTGTTGGATGGCTGAAACAGCAAGCTTTTTTCTTTCCCCTCCCACCCTCACTGAGCTCCTATCGTTTAACAAGGTGAGGACCTCCAGTCGTGGAGTTCATCTTATCTGAGGCCTCTTCTTTCAGTTGGCTTTCACTGCTTCTCAAGAAGTGTAGGAGAATGGGTGGGGGGCATAGTGAGGTTGATTCTCTGAATGGTTTGTAATAAGCTGTGAACTCTGAGTTGTTCAAAGAAACCACAGTCTTTTGTTTATTTAGTTAAATTATGTTTTATATTAGCTGACTGGGCAGTAACACGCAAGCTGTCCCAATAACTTTGCCCCATGGGATTCAAAAGCCCAAGTAATTCCTGTTGTTGGCTAGAAAAAAACAAAAAACAAATGCTAAAACCCAGCATTCAACATGGTCTGTATAAGCCCAGCATAGTTTAAAGTTTTGTATGGTCAGTGTACTAAGAATAATTCTAGCACTGTTTCCCTCCAAATAGATGCCCCAGTTGCTGTTAAATGATCTCTTTTTGCTCTCTTTTGCCTTTGCTCTTCTCTTGAAGGGAATCTTGGGCTTGCTAGGTTACGGGAACGCTGGCAAGACTGACGCTGCTCTGTCTGGCATGTTTTTATTAGGCATTTTTAAAACAATTAATGATTTATTGTAAATATTCATCCTTTCAATACATAGTATTGTATTGTTATATATTTTACTGTTATTTTCACTATTTTTTAACTACTTTTTACTATGGCGAGAACAAAGCAGACTGCCTGCAAATCCACCGGTGGGAAGGCACCCAGGAAGCAGCTATCCACAAAGGTGGCTCGTGAGAGCGCTCGGGCCACCGGCGACGTGAAGAAACCTCACTGTTACAGGCCCGGCATCGTGGCTCTGAGAGAGATCCGCTGTTACCAAAAGTCCTGCTGATCCGCGAGCTGCCCTTCCGGAGCCTGGTGCGTGAGATTGCTCCGGACTTCAAGACCGACCTCCGCTTCCAGAGCTCCTCTGTTGTGGCCCTGCAGGAAGCCAGCGAGGCTTACTTGATGGGTCTGTTCAGCCAGGCTTACTTGGTGGATCTGTTCGAGGACATGAACCTGTGCACCATCCACGCCAAGAGAGTCACCATCATGCCTAAAGATATTCAGCTGGCCCGCCGTATCCGTGGAGAGTGGCTTAAACTAACTGTGCTTAAGGTCCCCAATGTGGAACGCCCGCCCTGAACATCTGAGGAGAACACAATCCACTGTCTGCTTAAAAAAAATGAACTTTAAACATTTATAATATAATTTACTCTTAAAAATGATTATAATCTCTTCTTAATTTAATGTATATATTTTTTAACTTTCATAACTTCTGTAAAGTGACCTTGAGAGTCGTGAAAGGCGCTTATAAATAAAATGTATTATTATTATTATTATTATTATTATTAGATAGTAACGATGAAGCTGGCTTTCAAGAGAGAGAGGAAAGCTATAGCAACAGTGGAGGGCTTTGATGGAGGGCTTTCCTTTTAGCTTAGGCTTAACTAGACCCCTCAGATAAATCACACCTCTTTAAGTAAATGTGCCTTCCATTGAGGCCATGAAGGACTGGAAGCTCTTGACATAGCAGGCAGCCTGAGCCTAACAAAGAACAATATAGTTTAAAAAAAATTAAAGACTTGCTCCACGATTAAGGTGTTGTCTTCAGAGTTTAAAATGCTTCTGTAAATTAAATATGCTCACCAGCCATTTATAGTTACATCTACATTTTATTGACTCTCATTGTCCTTTTTATACATTTGCCATCTAGATATACTTTGTAGTTTACATTTGCAGACTGTAGTCCATATGTTTTCACTTAATAATGTCTTTGCTTCCTTTTATCCTCTTCATCAATGGACGGGGCCACAAGACCACTTCAGCACATGTTATTTGGTCTCTTGACCACTATCACCACTGCAGTGACATGGATAATGTATAAACTTTGTTGGTACACGTTGCAGATATAAAATTATTGATGATACTTCACCTATTGTTGTGCAGTATGGGCTAGTCATTATGTAGTCCTTCAATACTTGTCAGTTACTGGGCACAGGGCACTGTTAGCTGAAGAGGTAAAGGGGGTGTCACGGCGGGTGTAGGTGGACACACGTGCAGGACTCAGCTTAGAGTAGATACGTTTTCTTTTATTCACAAAAGTTCTTTAGTTTCCTAAACACAAAAACCAGCAATAGCAAAACTCAAACACAAAACGTTGATACTTTCTAAAGAGGATTTCTTCAGGGAGAGAGGCTGGGGACAAGGCGCTAGTAGAGCCCCTACAACTTAGGGGAAGTCTTCTCCAGTCTGGAATGGAACCCACTCCTGCTCAGTGGTGTGGGATTCTCCATTCACACCTGTCTCTCTCTCTCTCTCTCTCTCTCTCTCTCTCTCTCTCTCTCTCTCTCTCTCTCTCCCACACACACCCTCTCTCTCTCTCTCTCTCTCTCTCTCTCTCTCTCACACACACACACACACACACACACACACACACACACACAC
>JBBIGA010016875.1:0-14769 GCA_037576975.1 Alestes dentex | reverse complement strand
ACACACACACACACACACACACACACACACACACACACACACACACACACACACACACACACACAGACACACACACATACACACTTAGGTGTGGTTTAGACATGCATGTCTCTGGACTATGGGAGGAAACCAAAGAACCCGGTGTAAACCTACATGAACACAGCGAAAACATACAAACTCCACACAGAAAGGACCCTCGCCCACTGGGCTGGGGATCAAACCCATATCCTTCTCGCTGTGAAGCAACAACACCACCCTGACAAAAAACACCATGAATACCTAAAATAGTCCCCCTTGGAGCCCGAATTTTGCTTTTGGGGTCAGGGGTAAAATATTTGCATGTTTTGCTGAACTGTAGCTTTAAACTAGTGCTGTCAAACTAAATAAAATAATTTCATAAATATTCATGATTTTTGTTTTATTTGTTGTAGTCATTTGCATCGTATTTTACATCATTTGTGTAAAAGTGTATATTATAACTATATAAATGGACAAAATAAGCTTCTTCTGAATGTACTGATTACTTTCAGACATACATTATATGCATAACATATTTTTATTATATGCATAACCTATACAGTCTGTGAGTGTTTCACATAGTTAATGAGCATATATATCATACAAATATGACAATCACAGGTTGTGTATATCATATATATCATGTATGCAGTCCATGAGTGTACTTATTGTATAGTTCATGCATATATATATAGTCAATGAGATCATGTATAATATATATATATATATAATATACAGTCAACAGGCCTACATATGTCTATATATCATATGTATAGTATACATCATTATATTTTGATCCAAGATTGAAAAGAAGAATGTTTTAAATGGTATGATATGATAACAGGCATGAACTAGTAAGGTGAAAAAAATGATCTATTTTAATTTCAGGATGACTTTGAAAAAACTTGTACATGAAGTTGTACGGATAAAAAAATATTTGTTCATATTATATTTCAGTTGTATCTGTGGCTGTGTCAGGTGGGTGTGTGGGTGTGTGTGTGTGTGCATGTGTGTGTGTGTGTGTGTGTGTGTGTGTGTGTGTGTGTGTGTGTGTGTTTGTTTGTTTGTGGGTGTTAAATAATTCAACGCATTTCTTATCTAGCAGAGAGTTTTCAGCCCCTGAGTTTTCATCTAAAACCAGCAGTCAAGGCCAACAAATCACCACTTAAGTTCACCTGTCAGTCATTTACTCGTTTTTTTTTTTTAATTTATCAATCAACACAGAAACAATAAGCCATATAAGTAACATTAATGTGTCTACATTTGGGTTTTTATTTGGTATTCTCAGGAGTACAATATAATCACAGCTCATCAAGGCATCAGTCCTCTAGAGACTTCACATCGTCTTTTGATGTAGAGTACTGTGAAAAAAAATTATAAGATTATATGTAAGAGTCAATCAGAGTATGTATAAAATGGTGTATGTATCATATAAACAGCCATCATCTGTGTATACCATCTATATCATATTTACAGTCAACAGGTGTATGTTACAGGTGTATACATATGTATATAGCCAAAGAAAGTTATGAGCAAATTTCATACATATCATATATACAGTCAATTTGAGTATATATATAACATATTTATCATTTATACAGTTAATGAACAAATGTACCCTATATATCACATCTACAGTCAATAAGTGTTTGTATCGTATATATCACGAATACATCGTTTCTACGGGATCCAAGGGTAAAGCTGTCCTTTAATAAAAGATTTCCACTAAAATTCGGGTCTAATTAACAAGGTGTCAGCTGAAGCTGGAAAATGCACTCAATGCACCCGTCCAGCGGCTAGCCCCGCCCTCCTGCGCTGTGATTGGCCAATGGTTCGAACCTGCCGTTCAATGGGCGGGCGCTTTTTGGGTAAAGCCCCGCCCCCGCTTTGCTGTGATTGGATGGGAGTTCACAACCGCCGTTCTGGAACGCGTCGCGTAGGAGCGCTCCAGAACTACCTAGCCAATCACAGCACAGGAGGAGGGACCTGGAGCGCCAATTGCTGCGCAGCGAGGCCCCGCCCCCTCCTCCAGTGTCTATAAGAGCCTCAGTCACGCTGAGCAGAGCTGTGGCTTTTCATCACTGAACAGGTTTACAGCTCAGAGCCACGCAAAACATGAACCCAACACGGACCACTGACGACTGGACAGCAGGGGAACATATGTTTCATCCCTCTTTTGAGTCATTCTTAGTCATTCCCGAATAGGTGTCTCTTCATTTCAGACAGTCATGTCTGATCCAACACATAGACGAAGTGTTTCAGAGGTGTGGACAATAAAGAGCTCTGTCCAGAAGCCCTGTCTGATTCCTCTGGACCTCCAGGCTGGAAGACCTCCAAACCCTGTCTTTTATTAAGGTAAGACACTGATGCACTCCTTAAAGCTTTTGCATGCATGAGAGTATTTCATTATTGTTGACAGATGCTCGTTCAGTTAGGTCCTCACATGTGATCTGCCCATCAGTCACCTGGCTGAAGCACCTGGGTCCATGAAGCTTCTAAATGAGATTCATTATGATGGTCATTTTTTCACACACGGGCTGTGATTTACCAGGTGTGGGTTACTCGGTGGAGTAGCAGTGATTCAAAGTGGCCGTTTGGTTATTCATCAGCTGCTCTGGTTTCTGGTGCCGCTGCAGCGATCGTCATGACTAAGCCGTGACCTTGCTGGCTGAATGGTGCCTCTGATATAACTGTGAAAAGCGTGTACTCGGCATCTAAGTGCTGACGGCTTCAGATGGAGTCCGATCATGCTTATTTTCTTCTGCACCCCAACACCCCCCCCCCTTCCTCTCCACGTTCATGAGGATGATGCCAGAGCAGGAGATGAAATGATGAACTGATCCTCCAGAGTTATTAGCCACTACTGTTCTTTATTTTGCACTACAAATCAAATAGGGACGTTACTGAGGTGCTGATAATCCAATTAAGCCGAAATCAAGTGAAATCAGAAGTGCGTTTCACTCTGGGTGTTGCAAGTAGTGCCGAATAAAGTTGATTTCTCTCACTTGTTACAGGTAGCCCGGGTGAAAAACAGCCCCCAGCCAGGTGATGCCCTTCTTCCGCAGCCTTTTGCCGAGGTCTTTGGGTCTTGTGGGATGAATAAGCGGCATTGACTTTAAGTCGCCGTGCCCAGATGGTGTGTAGTGAGCGAAACTCGGGCACCTCGGTGCCCAAAAAGGAGCCTCAGAGCCGGCGGAAGAGGAAATCCCGTCCCCAGGGCCTTCCCTCCCCGGCCTTGTGCTGTGCCTGTGGCTTATGCATCATGCTAGCAGGCATCAACATCACTTTGGTTGGTGCCTTCGCCTTTAGCACACTAATGCCCTCCGGGAACCCTCCCATCATCATTGGACCCATCCTTCTGCTGGTGGCCTTCACTTTTTTCGGCGCCTGCTGCGTCTGCAGTCGCCTCCCGCCTCCGCAGGGCTCCTGCCGCTCCAAAGGGGGCGCCGGAGGCGGCGGCTTGGGCTTTATGGGGCGAGGGACGGGGCTCGGCAGCGGAACGGCTGCGTTCGAAATTGAAACCAGCGAACACACCATGCAGGATACCACAGCCGTGCAGCTAAGCCCAACAAACTCCCCCAGCAGCTCCTCGCATGGCTCCAGCCCCGAGCAGGAAGCTCCAGCCATAGCCGCTAACGCCGACATCCCAGCTCCGGATTACAACACACCCTCTAGGTCCTGCAAACTCTTCACCATGGAGGCTAACGGTCCCAATTCAGCCTCGGCTGCTTTCTCCGCCTCCACGGGGGGTGGTGAAGCGGTCAGGCTAACTTTGCCCTCTGATGGTGTTGCTGCCTAGTGTGGGTGGGTCTAATGATGCTGAGCCCTCTGAAAACCGTTACCAAATAACATAAGACGCTGGAAGGGACATTCTTAAATGAAAGTAAGTTAAGATGGAATTTGTAATCCCTGGCCAGCATAAAATCTTCAGCTTGCCCTCTCAGAGAGCCTGCTTACACTATTGAGCTGTAAATAGAATGCGGTTGGTCAGTGTAGTGGATAACACAACACGGAAGGTTTGAATTCCCACCCAGACAGGTATGCTACACCAATGCTTAAACCAATAAGAGCACATATGCTAGCCTCTTAATGCTACATTCTCCTAGCACTGTAAGTCGCTCTCGATTAGAGTGACCGCTAAATGCGTAAATGTAAATATGCTTCAGGATTGTAGCACCTTTTTGACCCTTTGGCCCTGTCATGACCCGATGAAGCATTAACGGAACGCTCCTTGGAATAAACCCACCTGGCATGCGGTTCAACAACAAATAATAACAGCACAGCGTGTGTGTGAGAAACATATTTTAAGGGTTTTTGGAAGCTCTTTGTGCTCCAAAGCCCAGATGGAGGGATCTTCAGACGGTGAAATTTCTGCGGCCTGCATCACATGCTCGCTTGTGCCACTGTTACTCAGAATATTCACAGTTATAAGGCTTTGGACGCAGACCAGGACGGGCGAGGAGTACGATGGTGAGCCTCTCAGAGTCTCGTTACTCAGACTGAAAAGCAAATCTGAAGCATCTCACGTTGTTTGAGGAACACAGCTTCTCCCATGATGTTGTACAGTTTCACTTCAATCATGATGGTGTCTGAAATTGTCTTGTTGTGAAATTTTCCTCAGTACGTGACTGTGTTAAAGAAGCACTGCTGTTTTGTAAAGGATCCAAGTTATTAAGTAGCTGCGTCCGAGTAGTGAATGGCAAAAAAGAAATGGCAGAAATCCAAATTTTCAGCCATGTAAATCTGCCATGTCTAAAGAGAGATATTGGGCTGTTGACACGACTATTTCGGAAAGACGTATTTCACTATTTTATAATAGGTCCCAACTGAGACCTTATTTTGGGGCTAGAAGCCTTTTGAACTGAAAAGAAATGGAATGGAATCAGTGCGTTTAGAGCACTGTGTTGCCAAAACGGCCAAATAAAGCCATTTTTTTTGTTCCCCAATTGATCGATAAGGGCTGTACACGCACTGTTCTGTTCATTTTCAGATGCTTTGTGTGACGCTGTCTGTCTTGTGGCAGTGTTACGTGAGTTCTGATCAAATGTTTCAATGTTTTATTCATTTACTTTGGATTCGGTTTCATTTATATTGTCCTTTTTATGCTCTTCGAAGACGGGCTGAGGTTGTTTTCCCTGCAAATTTCTTTCCATCTATCCTGAAAGTGCCCCGAACGCAGTTTATTTCCACAGAAGGTCATCTGCTTGTCATTTTCTACGACACTTTGATATAAACACCGGCGTGCTCATAAGGAAAGGGCACAGAAGAGATATCATCGGCTCATTACCGGGACAGTTTGCAGCGGGGACGGGGGACTAAGGGAGAGTAGCAGTAAATCCTCTCTGTTCTGTGAAAACCTCACAACTCCTCTTTTATTCATTTTTTTTTTTTTTTTTACATTTTTGACGTCATTTGAAAACTCCTATTTGAAATGTTCCAAAATTATTTAATGAAAGCTCATTCGATTGGTCATGCTAAAAGTCCCAAGTTATAGTGTGTTACGTTACAAAAACCATTATTTTATTTTTACACAAGCATTTTTCAGCCTCTTTTTATTCCTTCAATCAGGCTGTTTTTGTTATTGTGCCTTTAAGGAAAATATGTAAAAGACCTCAAAGGCCTCATTCTGAAAGCAGCCTGTGCTGAAACTTCGGCATGAGTGGGCGTGGCTAAACTGCTGTTGGCCGAACAGGTGGATGTACACTATATGGACAAAAGTAAATGGACACACCTGGGGAAGGCCCTTTTCTATTCCAGCATGACTGTGTCCCAGTGCACAAAGCGAGCTCCATAAAGATACGGCTGGATGAGTTCAGTGTGGAAGAACTTGACTGGCCACACAGAGCCCTGACCTCAACCCCATCCAGCACCTTTGGAATGAACTTGAACGGCGATTGCAAGGCAGACCTTCTCGTCCAACATCAGTGCCTGATTCTGCTAAATTTCGTTGTTCCTTGAAAAAGTGACAATGACAATATCTTATCTTATCTAAATTCCCACAGAAACTCCAAAAGAAAGCCTCCCAAGAAGAGTGGAAGCTGTTATAGCTGCAAAGGGCAACCATATTAAAGTCTATGGATTAGAAAGCCATTTAAGTCCCTGTTGGTGTAATGGCCAGGCGTCCCAATACTTTTGTCCATAAAGTGTGTGTAAAAGCTTCTCAGAAACAATGATTTCAAAACATGCTGATTAGGTTTCATGTACAGACCATGCGTACTGTTAACTTTCTCAACCTATTTTTTAAGATGCATTTTTTGTATTGAAAATAATATTGACCCATAAGAGTGTTATTTTTCCTTCTCAAAAGTTATTGTTTCTGTTAGATTTTCTCAAACTAGCAAGACCGTATTGAACGATGCACAAGACGTCTATAAAGAATCAAACTCTGTGATGAACTGAGATGTAACAAACCAGCAAAAAGGGCTGATCTGTTTTATCATATTTAATATTCACTGTTTTATGGGTTTGCTGTTCTTCATTCTGATTGATACTGTAGTTTGCTCACCATTGCCATGACATTAAGTATTTAGTGCTGTATTTTGAGTCTTTTGCCAAGTGACGGATTGCATTGCTTGTACTGAGATTATGTTACTACACGTGTGTGTAAAAGAAAGTGTCCTTTGTCTGTGTGTGAATGTCTGGAGTTACATTCTTCACAGTGGCCCTTTGAAGCCATGGGGTAAAAACTGACCATTTACTTCTGATTCCATCCAGACAGCAAACTCCAAAAAGTGTTAGGAAGCACCTTCTACCAGAAAGGACAAAAATTCAATTTAAAATGTAGTCTGCAGCACCAGCGAGAGTCCGCACAGGCAGTGAACAGTGGTCACTTTGGCCCTCAGTGATACACCAGTAATAAAACTGAGCCTACATTTACAGTTTACAGCCTTTTTACAGTTGCTAACAATCATTTTTAACCCTCAGAACTCGGAGTGTATCAGTAAACTCTGATTTCAGTAAATATAACCGGTGTAAAACAGTCTAGAACCGGTGTTTACCCTCAGAACTCAGAGTGTATCAGTAAACTTTGATTTCAGTAAATATAAACAGTGTAAAACAGTCTAGAACCGGTGTTTCTTCTCCTACACTCTTGCTGTTTGCTGCTCTTTCTCTCGGCGCACCGCTGCTTGGCCGCTCTCCGGAGCCCCTCCCTCTGCGGGTTTTCCCCACCCTCTTGTGGGCGGAGACTATCCTGAAAGTTCTCCCGGGTTCAGAGATCTTGTGTTTTTTCTGCCTAAAATAAAAGAAATTTGCTCATTGTTGCTCTTTATGTTCATTTACGTGTGACGCCGTTTTTAAACCCTAGTAGTGGTTTTTAGTAGTATTACATGTTTTTAAAATTACAATAACTTTGGTTCTACGTGACACAAGAACGCCAAACAAAGCTCAGCATGACGTCTGAGACCTCGAGCATCAACACAAACCAGGGGAACTTCCATATAAGGAGCTGTTTTGCTGTATGATGACAATTTACCATGTTACACTTCTGGTTCCGGTCCATGCCGCTCGGGTTAATGATTCAAAACTCTTGACCGTTTGAAAACAGTACGTTATTTGGATCAAATCAAGAATGATATTTTCATCGCTTTGACACAAAATGTGTTTAGTGAACACAGTTTTTTCATTCGTCCTCAAGCTCAGCCACTTTCTGTGGCTAAATGCAGTGACATTCTTTTTCATTCTGGCACTGGGGGTGGGGGACCCCCTGCCGGTGCCGCCTTAGGGAACCACCTAGGTGGCCGATGCCTGGGGAACGACCCTAGCAATACATTTGCATATTTAAACTGAACTACTTTCCACAGCCGTTAGACTTTCCGGTTATAATCTATTGCAACAAACATGAACAACATGAATAATAAATTGGATGCATATGAAGGCTAAGGCTCTGTTCACATTGGGCCAATCAGATTCGATTGATTCCTCAATTTTAATTTTCAATTTTCAATTAATTTTCATTACTGAGTGTCTTCTAATTCCACGTCCATGGAGTCGAACCGGCAGAAAGTTTTTCTATCAGAGCTGCTTTTGTTATTGTGGTCTTTTATTATTTATAGTCTTGTTTAAGGTTAATTTTTTCCTCTGCATTCTTTATCCGTGTGTTGAAAACCGAACCCAGATAAATTCTCATTCTTCAGAAGCCTAGAAAGTCCTACAAATTATGTTAATGAATAATACAGGATTTATTTTTTAAAGCCATACTTGCAGCTTTTTGGGACCCTCTGATTCATGGCACACATTCCATGCATAATTTTGGGTATAATTCTAGATTTGCTTTTGAAATTTAAGACGAAAGCCTGACGAACTATTCTTTATGTAAGAGAAGTAGTTACTCGCTTTGAGCTGTATTTTCTGGACTGGAATGAACTGTGCTAGGATTGTTAGCAACTGCAAAAAGCTGTGATACCGGAGAACTTGTAGCAAGGAGAACTGCCACCAGCGTGATCAAACACTAGAGGGTGCTCCCAAATGACTCCAAAATGAATGGGTTCGTGCAAAATTGTCTTTTCTAGGCAATTTTAATAGACAACGGCTTGTCTTTTCAGCCTCAAATAGCATGAAATATTTCAGCACTGTTGCATATTTTAAAATGTTTTTTGAGTCCAGTTTCAGGATTTTCTAACAGTGACTTGTGTACATTCATGACATCAGAGAGCGCCAACAGCCAACGAGCTGCTCCGCTTGCCAACCAGTCAACTCACGGTAGTCAGAATTGACAACCAATGAGTTCACAGTAGTCAGAATTACCAACCAATCAGCTTTCAATTCCGTTAGCTGAAACATGCCGGTAAAATTTCACTTGTCTTTAAGTACTATTTCCTTTCACTTTCCAAAATTCTAACCTGGACTAGAAAAATATTAACATTTTGGTCGTTTAGGCCCGTTTGCCCTCATTCCGGGAGTCTCTTGTGGACGCCCTCTTCCTCCTGTGCTTAGCAGCACATTGGGCAGCAAGTTGACGCCATCCTTCACGATTGACTGCAGCTCTCTCAAAATCTTACCAAGCGACGTTTATCTGTTTCGGGCGATCCTGGAATGTTCTACGCCGGGAGAGTTTTGGCCGCCCCTGCTTCCGTTTTCTTCCTGGTGGGAGCCATGTCAGGGCTGTCTTTGAGTGGGTGTTCAGGGAGACGTAGAACGTGTCCAGCCAGTTTCAGACAGCGGACGCGTGCTTGCCTTTCTCAGCACTTCTTCATTCGTAATGTGATCTCGCCAGTTTATTCTCAGGATCTGACGGAGGCATCTCTGGTGAAAGACGTTTCTTATCAGTTTCTTATCAGTTTTTGCCGTGCTCCGCAGGCGTATAGGGCTGACGGTAGGACAACGGTGCTGTATAGCCGCAGTTTCATGTGAGTGGTGATAGCATTGGAGGACCACACTTGGCGCTTTCTTTTAAAAACTGACACTGCTGTTCCAATCCTGCAGTTGATGTCAGCTTCGGTGTTGCCATCGTTTCTTATTGTGCTGCCCAGGTAAATGAGGTGGTCCACTGTTTTGACGTCAGTCTGGTTGATCCGGACAGTCAGTGAGTCTTGATTGCTGCGGCTGTTGTTGCAATCAACTTTCATGGCCTGTGTTTTTTCGAGGCTAATTCAGAGTCCAACTTTCACTGCATTTTGATCCAAATCCGATGTGAGGTGCTGCAGGTCGTCTTTGTTCTCAGCCAATAAAATGATGTCGTCGGCGAAGTCCAGGTCCCTCAGTCGTGTTTGGTTGTTCCATGGTATACCAGAACCTGGTCCTTGTGTTGATTTCTTTAGAACATTGTCTATGACTATCAGGAATAGAAGAGGGGATAGGATGCATCCCTGTCGCACCCCAGTAGTTATGCTGAAAAAAATGGTATTTTCCGTATCCATTCTGACACAACAACGGGAGTTTTCAGAAAGACTTTTATGAAAACTGTCGAATGCCTTTTTAAAATCTATGAAATTCAGGCATAGTGGTGTCTGGTATCCGATACACTGCTCAATTATGTGTTTCGTAGTGTAAATCTGTGTTCTGTGCTGGAGCGTTTTTTTCCGGAAGCCAGTCTGCCCTCGAGCGGCAGTCATTTTTTATATAACTGGAAGAATAGGAAGTCTCCTCGTATACCCGCTCTGGTCACACTGGTCGTGTCTCTTTGTGTCTCAAAGCCGCTACTGGCCACTGCAGTCCACAGCATGCCGCTTTAATGACTGTGATCTCAGGATCAAATGAAAGAGGGCTACTCCAACATCTGTCCAGCTGGGAAACCAGGTCCTGTGAGGTATCGCTGTGTTAGAAAGAGTCCATTTTCTCCTGGATGGGTTTATTTCATTGCTTTTCAAGTTATTCTCATAGTGCTCTTGATGATCTTGGAGAATTCAGATGACTGAATTCAGAAACTGATTCAGATGTGTTGAGTTTTGTCTTCACTGAATCTGGATTCTTTTATCCATTTAATCTGAACAGTGTAATCCATTTAATCTAGGTTTTATTCAGTCGTTCATTTTTAAGGATTGCTCATTTGGGGATTACATGTTTAATTAGGCTTCTGCCATAAATCACTTCATTCTTCATTAGCTGAGTGTAGAGCTGTCCAGATTACTCGATTAAAATGTATGGCTCTATTAAATGATTAAATATAATCGATTAAATAATTGATGACAATTTGAATTTTCCATTAGTGTGAAGCTTTCCATGTTTGGTGTTTTGAAGATTCTCCACATGAATTTCATTCACTCCAATCACTTAAAGCAGAAACTGTGCATTTATGTTGCATTTATAAAGTGCATTTATGTTATATAGTTACAGATTAAACCAAAGTAAGTAAGTTAGGTTTGCGACTGAATATAAAATAAAAAGCTTTGTTTAGTTAGATCTAGGCGGGACAACTAACAGACCAAGATTTCACTCCAGTAATTCACCCAGAATTAAGCTTTACTGAAGGATTCAGGGTAAAATTGGAACGTGGAGAATTTTCCACTGTATTTTTAGATTATTTGGACTTTATGAAACCAATCTATTGAATTTTAAAGTAATTGAATGATTTAAATGTAAACACCGATTCAAGTATTCAGTGTTTTAAAATCATATTCAGTTGTTTGCATTACATTTATTCAGGTTTTCCCCAAAACTTGACATCATCTCCACACAGAGAAAAGTGTGTCTGGGTATTGGAAATAAGATACACATTTGAATCCAGACAATTCAATGCAGCATTTTAATGAGAGACGCAGGATGTTTCTGAAATAGAGTCAAAAGTTTGGAAGCAACAGTAATATTGCAAAAGTGAACAAGAAAATGAAGACTCCGATTTCTTCCCATCTCTGGAAAAACCAGTTCTCCCGACATACAACTTCACTTACTAACATTCTGGGCTGAAATATTTGTTAAAGTGTTTCACATCAGACTTGACTGATGGAGTTCAGCGGCTGCCCATAGGCATCTATTGCAAATCTGGAGTTTTTTATCTGGGGAAATGCATCAAAATTATTATCCATGGTGATCAGATGCAAAAGATGGAAATTAGGTCCAAAACACTGGAGTATTCCTCTATTTCGGATTCTGCTGCTGAGTTTTATTGTAACTGTAATCAGATCCACCTGATCGTTCCAACCAGAAGATCTACAACCGACTGGAGAAAAGTACCAGTACCAGTCGGACTGTGTAAAGACCTATTAAAACTTCCAATAAAAGTGGATGTTTTTCCCATAGAATACACTCGAATAAGGGTATAGTTATGCAACATTGTGGAACAAACTGGCTTTGAAGAAACTTGATATATAATCAGAAATTATTGATGAAATTTTACTACATTTCTGATTTCTTCTATACAGTACCATCATTTTTCCCATAGAATAGACAATAAGGCTGCAGTGATGCAACACCAGTGAAATTCTGTGGAAGAAACGTGTTGGAGAAAGTAGTTGGTACCAAACTGGTGCTAGCTGTTGGAAAAAAATGACTGTACTGTGAAAACTGTACTTACAAAATTACGTCTATACAGTACAGTCATTTTTCCCACAGAATAAATGACAATAAGGATACAGTGATGCAACACCAGTGAAATACTGTGGAACAAACTGCTTAATGGTAACAAATACTTTTTTTTTTTTTTTTTTTTTTTAAACAATGTAAAACTGTAAAATATAGTTGAAAATCTTCAAAATCACTGATTACTTCTATACAGAAAAGTCTTTTCCCTCTAGACAGCTATAAAGATACAGTGATGCAACACCAGAGAAATACTGTGGAACAAACTGCTTTGGAAAAGTGTAATGGTAACAAATGTGTTGGTTTGTTGGACAAATTGACTTTACTATAAAAATTACAAACTTTCTGATTACTTCTATACTTTTGGCCCATACTGTACATTTTTGATGTGTATTCAGCTGAAATTAGGAAAACTATTACTGGCATGATTGATGTTGGGTTGCAAAAGTCCCCTCTGGATGTTATTGTTCACACTTTCTGTTTTCTCTGAAATTGCCAGATCTTCATGTTGTAAAATCAGTTGCTTCTGAAAAGTTTGCTTACATGTACAAAAAAAAGAACACATAACCGAATAGAGATGCGGTATATTAAAATATTTAAAGCTTGGGCTCTCCTCTTTATTGTGACTCGGGGGACGGTGGTTTGATGTTTGCTGCATGAAAGGCTGGGCTTTGGCCTACAGACTGCAGAGCGGAGCCAGAAGATCATCCGCAGAGACGTTTCCAGCACAGCGGAGTTCAGACACTCACTCACCAAGCTGGTAGAGGCACGAGTGCTGATCTGGGATCAGACGGTTCTCTTATTTACTGTGACTCTACTTGCGAGATCAGATCCTAGATGAGCACTAATTTTGTAATGAAGAAATGGAATAACTGCTTGGATTTTCAGCAGGCTTGACAAATATAAAAGAAAAAAAAAGATAATTAATAAACCAAGATAATAAACCAAGGATCTTTCCCTCAACAGCAACCTTATTGGAAACCCCCTCTCTTGTGGCTTCAGTTAAAGACTCTCATAAAGTGTTTCTCATAAAGTGTTTCTCATAAAGTGGCCAATGAGTGGAAGTACAAGGCTGGTATTTCTAATAAAGTGGGCGGGGTGTGTATACGTCTAAAGCAACTGCTTTGTGCACTCAGCTTTGATATAAAATTCCAGTGTATAATATTAAAACTTTGTCATTGGGGTTTCTAATAAAGTGTCCAGTGAGAGGAGGCGCGAGGTGTGAGTTTGTAATGAAAAAGAAACCCTTCCTTTGTGGTTTCAAACCCCTCCCGAGTGGTTTGGACGGTAGTCCATCTGTTGATGCACAGTTTGTGTTAGTCATCCTCCAGCCCTTCAGCAATGGTCAGTTTCTAACCTGAGAGTCTGACCAATGATGACAAATTGTTCAACGACAGTTAAGCTACAGTCTATAACTAAACCTGTATAGTGGAGCAATAATGTTGATGTTTCTGATAAAGTGTCCAGTGAGTGGAAGCACAAGATATGTGTTTCTAATAAAGTGTCCGGTGAGTGGAAGCACAAGGGATGTGTTTCTAATAAAGTGGCCGTGCCCCGCATCCCGCCTCTCACCTTTCTTCTTTGTCTTGGTGACCCCACGGCGGCGCAGTGGGTAGCACTATTGCCTCCCGCCTCCTTGGTTGGGGGTTTGAATTGGGTTCCCGGCCTTGTGCATGTTCTCCTCATGGTGGCGTGGGATTACTCCGGGGTCCCCGGGTTCCTCCCACAGTCCAAAGACATGCACGTCAGGTGAGTTGGGGATTCTAAATTGACCATGTGTGAGTGAATGATGTGTGTGTCCTGCCTAGCTCCCATAGGCTCCGGGTACCTGTGACTCTAGTAAGGATTAAGCGGTTACAGAAAATGAATGAATGAATGAAGTTGGTTGGTGTTTCTAACAAAGTGGCCAGGGAGTGCATTTATTTGGACTATTTAAAGAAACAGTTCAGGAATCATCACATACCAAATCTTTAATATACTCGCCTAGGTGGTTTCTGACTCTGTATGACTCAAACTTAACCACATAAACAAGTCAAGGCAAACAGTTAGCATCAAGCTAAGTGGAGGGGTATAAGCTACCAATGGCCTGTTCGACACGTTAGCCTCGTAGCTCCAGTGCAAAATTCAGACACTAAACATTTCTTGATCGCTCGATTAAAGGGTTGGGGTTGATTTTTTTAACTTAGTTGACGTAAACTTACCAACCACAGATTTTTGTTTAAGGCTACCTAAAACTCAACACACAAATCTGATTCCAACTGTCATAATCTTCACAAACGCAGCATCTTCAGTCTGTAATATATTTCTGTTCTTGTGTTGAACTCTCAGAGACAAAAGTTTCTGCAGCCTCTTTGCATGAATAATGGATTTCTCGCCCTGAGAGGTTGTGAATTTCAAAGCAAAACCTGTCTGGCGCCAAGAGCACCTTTTAATTTAAGGTGGCAGAGAAATCAGCCTGAATACGTCAATGCGAGAACAGAGAAAAGTTTTTTTTCACCTGTTATCTCCACATAATCAACCATGGCTCACAAGTTCCAATTACACGCTATAGTTGTGTGCATGCTGCCTAAATACGTATGTGTATATAATACACTATATGGACAAAAGTATTGGGACACACCTGTTTTTCAGGGTTTGGGCCCCTTACTTCCAGTGAAGGTCATTCTTAGTGCTACAGCAGGCCAAGACATTCTGGACAACGTCATGCTTCCAACTTTGTCCCAGTTTGGGGAAGAACCTTTTCTATTCCAGCATGACTGTGTCCCAGTGCACAAAGCGAGCTCCATAAAGACGTGG
>JBBIGA010016800.1:0-14774 GCA_037576975.1 Alestes dentex | reverse complement strand
TGTGTGTGTGTGTGTGTGTATGTATGTGTGTGTGTGTGTGTGTGTGTGTGTGTGTGTGTGTGTGTGTGTGTGTGTGCTTAGATTGGAGCATGCGTCTTGTAAGAAGCTGAGGTTACAGCCTGCTTTAGGCCTCCATAGCTCCAAAAAGAATCAACCCTGGGAATTCAGACCTGCGAGTGAAACCACGGTGTATGAAATGGTATCTTGGTTTATGGATGAGTCAGAATTGTCAAATGGTTATGAAAATCTTAACAGCAGCGTCGAGCTGTAAAATGGATTGCTCACTGACCTACATCTGTGCCCTCCAAGTATTTTCTGCAGGTAGCAATGTAAATTTATGGGCAGGAGGACTGGGTTTTTATGCAGCTTTATTAAAATGTTAAGAGAAAATGCTACATACAGGATATTACGAGAGGGAAAAGACATATTCAGTCTTTACTGGTAGAAGTTCTTAATCTAGTTCTCTCTGTAGACTGGCACCATAGTGAAACCCAAGCTGGTGGGAGAATCAGCCTCAAGAGAAATGCGTTCTGGATCAAGGTTAAGGGGCATATTCTTACCCACAGACTACTGGCTTTGTTCGACGCTGATGCAGCTTCAGGACGCAGGAGCACAATGTTTGTTTTCTGTTTGTTTTCACGTATGTTATTTGCAAATCCTGAATGTGGTTTGTGATAGCTGTCTACGATCCCATTTCCACACAGCATATAAAAATGTATGTGTGTCCTTTAAAAAGTATGTGTTTGGGTCTCCGGGCTGAATCTTGTCAAACTCATGAAACTGCTGCTGAAGTAGAATCAACAACCTGTTTGCCATTGTAATACCACCTATCTGCCATTTGGAGAGCTTTTATTCTTACAACGCAGTCTTCAACACTTTTGTTTTGCTGGTTTTTACAACTTTTTTGAAGACCCTTCCCCTTGTGTTTAACACCTCCTCATCATTGCATAAGTATAAGACTCCTGTAGGCCAGGCTTTGTTTTTGTTTTCCTTGCTGGATGTTTCTAGCTTGTGGCTTCTCTCTTCTCTTTATATGACAGGCTGTGCAATGCCCTCCTACTTCCTTCATCTGGGTTTGCATTAAACTCTTAAAGATGCACAAATGGGAAAAAGATGTCTTCTGCCATTAAGGGTGGAAAATGTGCTGTTAAACCTCATGGTGTGATGTGTTTTTGACAACAACAGAATCCAACATAATGTCAGTATTTATGATCTTAGCCGCTCTTTACTGCTTTTCTGATGACCAGCTATTGGAATAGCAAAACATTAGATCTTATAAAACAGGGAGTTCGGGTTAACATCTTGCAGTGTGAGCTCGAGCCGATTGATGATGTTATCAGGACTCACAGTCCTTTCAGCCTTTCACAGTTGTCATTCTAGTCGATAAGGCATGCAACTTTAATAATGTATGTAATTGCATTTACTTTTTTTTAAATTTGAGTTTGGCTTTTTTGTTTCACCAAGTGACAAAAACATGGTGAAAACAAGAAAATTAGGCCCGATGTAAAAATATAACATCTTGCTATCACGTGCAATAACAGTCACATGCAATGACTAAAAGTTAAAGACATCAGTTTGCTGGAATGCAGAAGAGTGTACGAGTGTAAACAGTATTACTACAGCCTCCGCACACTTCATTCCAATGCATATTAAAGACATGGTTCCTGCAAGCACACACGTTGTTTTTCTCAGTCACAGTGCCTTCTCCCTCCAGCTGTGGGGGACTAAAAGGCAGCTGTGTTGCATCCAGATGTGCAGAGCTCAACAGGGCCATGCCTGAGAACGGGCTCTGTTGGGAATTTGGCATGTGTGGGTATAGGCCTGGGAGGAACTGGGTTCAGGGGGCAGATTGTGTGAGAATGCAGGCATGTGTCTCCCCCTTATCTCTGACCACTGTGTTGACAGCCAGCACCAGGGGGCTGTTCCCCTCATTAACCCATTGAGGAGAGCTCACGGTCTGTCTCCTGGTTTGGGATCGCTCAGCAGAGCCAGACTGGGGCCCTTCAGCATTTGGCACCATAGGCAAACACAGGAACAGACTGACAGCGGAGCCGTCTGAAGCGTGGCTGGCAGCCTGTTTGTTGCATTTTCAACATGTGACCCAGTATCATGCCAGCATCAAAGAATGAGGCTGAATTATTTACATACAAAGATTTGTACCAGGACTGCACATGTTGTTTAACTGCAGTGTTGTTTTTTCCAGTACTACTAAGGCTGCAGTATGCAAACTTTTAATACAAATGATTGACCCAGCAATGATTTAACCTTGCTTTTTAAAGGTCAAATCACAATAATTAGGGTATTTTTTGTGTGTCGTTAATTTATTGACAGAAAAGGAAAAAGTAAACCTCCCAAAATCGAGCCCTCGGGGTTTCCTGTGTCTTTAAAGGAAGTGTAATGAATCCTGGAACTAAAAATATGTCATATATCATTATCATCTATCATTAATGCATCATTATGGCTATTTTAGTACTATACTTATTTCATTGTATAATTTAGGTTGGAAATTAAATGGTTACAATCTTGAAAAGGCCAACACAATGTTGTCCAACCTGATTTTTTTGTGGCCAATCTAGCTCTTCTGTTGATCTTCATGAATTGGGCTGAATAATCAATAAAATAACCCTGTATGAGTCCAACAAGTGGGAAGTTTGCATTGTTACAGCAGCAAAGTGGACACAAGAAAAAAAGAATGTAGAAGCAGCATATCCAAAAGAATACAGCTATACAACACAACAGTATAATAGTACACTTTACAAATATTATATAAATATATGTGATATATATATATATATGTGTGTGTGTTTGTACACTGTGGGCGTATATATGTTTGTACACAGTGGATATAACTGTATGTACACATTAGGGTATCCTCAGGTACGTAGTAGCAGCAGCCATGAAAAGAAACACAGTAATAATGCGCCAGACATTTTGGTACAATATGAAAAATGAGGCCTGAAGTCTTAATAGTAACAATATGAAAGTGACACTGAAATCAAGCACAGGTACATTTTGATTACATCTGAGGTCAACATCAAGAGACAAACACATTTCTAGGTCTTCTGAAAGTGAACATACAGAAATAATAGACTTCTGTTAGTTGTAGACATTGGGAACAATGACAGCTACGTATACTGAAGGACTCTGTAATGAAAGAGTCACTGTAAAACTGAAACCAGGGTAAAATTCCAAGGTGCAGTTAGTGTCTGTTACAAGTTTCAGACAGAGCATATGTCTTCGTAAATATCCGTGTGTAAGCTGGAACATTCAAAAAACGAATGTGCACCACAGATAACCCCTACCATTATAAATCCCATAGGGCTACTAATGGAAATGAGCCTAGTTTTGACATTTATGGCCAAACTGAAAGCATAGATATTAAACCAGTGGTTTATGAAGAGAGACCACTACACAAATGGTATGAGTTTTTCATCTGCTGTTGAAAAAAAAAAACCCTTCCAGTTTGGTGTGCACGCTTCTTGAACGATGCACACGCTCACACTACACACATTGTTATTGCAGAGCTGTTCCAAGTGGCCTTGCCTCTGTTTTACTCTGACCACAAGGCTGGGAAGGGCTTTGGTTTTCTGGGCCTCTGTTCAACATCGTTGGCACGTTTCCTTCAACCCCAGCAGAGGCAGAAGTGTTGCTCAATATCCTCCTCTTACTCCTCCTCTTCATCAACATCATCAGTACCGCCTGCCTGAAAATGAGCTGTAAGCGAAGCCTCGCTAGCCTGCAGAACAGTTTCTAAAATTTCTCCAGCTTGGCCGTGATGTAACAATCCAGGTCAAGAGCGTAGGCTTCCTACACAACAGGGGAATCTTGACTGCCTACTCATTCACTCCTAGCCCTGTCCTGAGAGCGGAGAGAGAGAACTGTGCATTAAAATGAGTTTCCATTATGGTGCATATTAAAATGCAGCTTTTCAGATTTTGATTTTATCTAAAGAATCATAAAATATTATATTCAGTGTAATTCATCTTCTCTTGAATTAATACGGCTTTGGACAGTTTGCTGTTATCACCTTAATCTTGAACATCTTCTTTAGCATTTCTCGTTTAGATTTTCTTGTGTGTTATAGTCAGTGTGGTCCTGGATTCATAACAATGACCATGGCAAGCAGAGCCCAGTGGAATTTCTTAGCTCCGCTGGAACCCGTCTCGGATACCCAGCTGTTCCTGCATAGCTGGGTTGACATCTAACGTGAACTCTGTTTATGTGTGTGTGTCTGAGCAGTGTAGGGGGCTTGTGTTTCGCAAGTTGTTGAGAATTTGGGATAATTGATTCAGCATGGTCTTGAGAAGTTTTGGACGTACAATGCAGCATTACACCATGCCAGTCCTTTTCAATGGACCTTGCGGTTTGTAAATTGATTTGTGATGAATCTGGCTGGTGCATTTTGAGACACCTTTTTGGAAGGGGCGTACAGCTAACGGGCAAAATGCGGCATTACGTTATGGGTTTGGACAAATCATGTCTTTCGTGTTTTTGTCACATGCAAAGACTTTCCTCTGCAGGACAATAGTCTAGACCTGGTCTTCAGATTGAATGCATTGGGCAAACAGCAGCATTCCACAAAATCCTTGGAGTGATGCCATAGAAATAATCACTTTGGTTTCCCCAAACAACCTTTCAGTGAGTGTACGCCTTGTACAAGTTTAAAGAACATCCAGATAATGTTAAGCAGTATAACCCTTATAAAGAGTTTATGAACTTTTAAACATGAGTTATTTGGGTGCTCGCTCACTGGCCTTCTTATCTGGAAATTGCATGTTCGATTCCCAGCTATGCTGAAGCCGTTTGTAGCCGTAGCCGGAAGTGCAGGGAAGTATAATTGGCCTTGCACTTTCTAGGTAAGTAGAATGGCCCTCTGTCTATCCCCGTCACTCAGTGTGATGCTGGCCAGTGCAGGCATCTGTTAGCTGGCTTAACAGAATTGGCAGTAAATGGTTCAGATTCAGAAGAAGTTGGTACTTTAATTGTAGGATTAGTTAGTGGATGGATTTGGGCACTGAAATCGGGGAGAAAATAGGGTAAATAAGTAGTACAATTGCAACTTTTTATAATTAACCAGAGGCGGACAAAGTACCTAACTTTCTTACTTAAGTGAAAGTACAGATACCACTAGCCAAATGTTACTCCAATACAATTGAAAGTCATACAGTCAAATTTCACTAAAGTTAAAGTGCTGAAGTACTTGCTTCCAAAATAGGTATGTATTCAAAGTACATATTTCACTGCATTGTTGATTTATTGCCACCACACTTACAATACCTAAAGCATCTAACTTGCTTGTAGAAGATGTAGCATAAGGAATAAGGTAGAATGTTACAGAATGAAACACAATCCGAATTGATGAAGAAAACCAGTCTTTTTTCATTAATTGTACACTACACACCTGCCCAAATGTATGTGTATGTACTATATATTTGAACGAAGTTGACAACTGAACCGCTGTAAATGCAGCAGTTTGTTTTAGGCAAACATGGCACACACTTAAAACGATACAAATGTTTTATCTTTTCAGGAAACTTAAACATCGGCTCTAAATATGGCCATGGATGCGGGCATGAAGAGTCGCCATCTCCGTCTCCGTCCATTCTCCCGCCACTGATTAACCATGTTTAAGAAATGCTGGCGTTGCAGTGTTACAGCATACAGAAGTGATGTAACACTACTGGTGATTCCTGTCATCTGCTAAAAAACCAATCACGTTTTAGAAAAGTGAGACAATAACACCCACTTTCAGAACTGAAGTTAACGAGAACCTTGATAGAAATGTAGTGAAGTGAAAAGTACGGTTCTGTCTTTCAAATGTAGTGAAGTGAAAGTTATAAGTTTCCTGAAGAAAGACTACTCAAGTGAAGTACAGATACTCAAAAACTGTACTCAAGTACAGTACTCAAGTAAATGTACTTCGTTACTGTCCACCTCTGTAATGAACTAATCACAAATAAGTTGCGATAAAAGAAATAAAAGGGCGACGGTGACCTGTTGCTTGCCAAACAGTGAGCCCACATTTATCTACACTGCACTTTCTGGAGAAATAAAGCACAGAGAGAAGTTCATTCATAAGTTAGTGTGCTGTTGTGTTGTGTGCTTAAGTGAACATTTTTATTCGCTGTTGTTAAGACATGTTTATTCCTCATTTTAATTTCCCAGACGTGGTTTGGTTAATGGTTGAAGCAGGTTAGAATTTCACAGGATGCTATAAGCATGTTGTTGAACTGGTTGTAGTGGGTTATCATTTCAAAGCCTGCTATTAGCGTTGTTAAAAACTAAATAGATGATGATACTGTCGTGTGTACATAATTTGCAGTGCATGTTCATGAACATTTTGTTTAGTGACAATTCTACATCCACAGACTCTCGCACACATGCTGACTTATCAATCCTCCTAGTCAGGTCATTGTAGAGTGCTGAAGAACAGAAAACAGTTTGGAGGTTTGTGATGACTCCATTCCCTGTGGGACCAGTTAGCAGGCTATAAAGATCCTGTGACAATAGTATGGAACAAAGTGATTTGTCTGGTCCTGTGTGTGTTTCCACTATACCCCCCAACTCTGATTACAGTGCATCCTGTTTGCTGCTCTCATGTTTCCTGGTGGGGGGTATTGGTGCTCTGCTATGCCCAGTGTCAGAATCTCCATCACCGTCATGCAAAACCATAGACTGTTTGTGCAACCGGGCCACGTGTGCACGTGTGTGTGTCTGTGTTCCAAACTGAAATGGCCTGGTCTCGACCCCAGGGAGTCATGCAGTGGCGGGGCAGCGTGAAGGGGTGCGTGTGCTGTGCTGATAACAGGGGTGTGGGTTTGTACGTGTGTCATCACCAGCCTACATACACTCAGAAAAACATCAGATAAGAGTTATAGCCAGGCTACAGAAACAAACTAGACATCACTTTAAATGAGCTGCATCTGTCTCCCTTCTCTTCTCTCTTGTGAAGTTCGCCTTACTCCCTTTAGTGTCAGTCCACAATTTAGTTTTGTCCTCATTCACATAACTATGGAACTTGCTTAGGGAGTTTCATAGTACTGTAGATACCAAATAATAGTAGTTGAATAAATGCCTATTCACAACAAGTATACATTTTCTCTGTATTTTAAAACAGTGGGACCTCCACACCTTTTGTAAAACTTGTGATGGTAGTATGTGAAACCCATTCCTATAATAATAGTAACAATGAAGTAGAATGTTTTTAAACAATGTGTACTCCCTGCTCTATATAAAAGCAAGTAATAAAAGCAAGTATTAGACACCAAGAGAGACAAAAAATGGCTATGAACTGTCACTGTGTTGTCCTGAGGTACCCATCATTGTTTATAGAGATGACCCTCCATATATTTTCTTTAAGCTCTGCATTTTTGTTGCCAGCGTGTTGCTTGTTGTGGCACCGCAAGCTGTTCTGCCACCATTTGTTTGTGCTGTAAGCTTAACAGTGGAGGTCTGGTTGGTCAGCTAGATTGTTTTATGCGTACGTTCAACTTGAAAATCGAACTGGCTTTAAATAGAATTTTGGCACTAGATCTACAGGGCATACATTGCTAGAAGTCAGTAGTCACCCATTTTTTTTCACTTATTTTTTCATAAATAAGACACCGAAACTTCTCTCAGCTTGTTTGAAATACATTCAGCTTTTCATGAAGGTGGCACATTTATGGAAATGCTAAAGGACACAGTATGATTTACTGTTAGTTATAAAAACGAACAAAACTTCACTGTGAAGCTGAAGGCAGCCTTTGAGACAACTGGGTCTGTTTTCACAAACTGCCTCAGGAGCTCAACCATGCTTGGACATTAAGTGTTGATCTGGTGTCCATCATAAATATGGAGAAATCTAATCCCAGACCACACTTCCTTATGACTACTCGATGGACACCACCCCTGGTGTTCATTCACCCCTTAATGTCCAAGCATGGTTGAGCAATGTTCTGGGGATTAGTTTACCAAAAAAAATTATGTGATTGTTGACTTCTGGTGTTTGTTAATCTCATAGCTCCAGTGCTAAAGATGTACAGTTTATTCATTCATTCATTCATTCCCACTGTGCCACCATGTGCCAACAAGGTAAACGTGTTCATTATCAAAACCTTTTGTGTCTGTAAAACGTGGCTCTGGTGTGAATAGACTTTAATACCATACATGCTGAAACTGATTACCAGGACTGATGGCTGAGTTTAAGAAATGAAGAAATGATTATATACGAAATGAGTTTAAGAAACGAATCATATACAAAATTGCTGAAAAACAAAGCCAAAAACATTACTGGTGTTTTCAATTACAGTCTTATCAGTCTTGGTGTACAGAACTGATGGCTGGCTTTGAATGAGTTTGATTTACTGAGCCTAAGGCTGTTCGCTTCAGCATGCGCCCCAAAAGAAAACACATGTTCTCATAAATCAGCTGTCTCGTGACTTACATGCAGTGCACGTATGTATACATTCGCAGGCATACGTAATATCTGCTTATCTGTGAACATTCCGCATTTTAAGTCAACCGTGCATTGGTGAAATGAAGAATGAAAATGTATCTGAAGGATTCTGTGAAGCCTTAGGCTTGTGCCGAAGTTTTCTTTCATACAGGTACTCCGTACTAGACCACACTAAATTATGCCATCCAGCCCACAAGGGAAATAACCAGCGAGGAATCTGATCCAGGGTCAGCATTCACACTCTTTTAGAGCGTTGCAGGTAGTGGGCCTGTGTGTGAGATGAATGCGTTTGGTGGGTGCGCTTCAGGCCAGGATTTATCCGTGGAGTTATTCGAGTTTAATGGAGTCCTGCAGGATTGAATAGAGAGATTACTTGAGGCCGTCACTGGCTGTGGAAGAGCACGGCCTCCTGCCTGACTACTAGGTTCGTCTCTCATCCTCTGTCTTTCTTCGTTTCCTGGCCCTGCATATCTCTTCTTTTCCATCAGCCCGTTATCCTACAGGAAGGTAGTGCTCCAGAGACTGGTCAGCTGGTGTCCCATGCTGCCTGTGTACAATCAGCAGTGGTGCGACTGGTGGTTTGTATGGTTCTGCAACTCACCTGTGATTTCAGGCAGTGAAATGAGAGGAGAGGGCATTAGATGTACTTCCAGTTCAGAAAGTGCGCTGGTGGGCCGCCTCATTCTCTCATTCAACATTCGCATGATTTACATGACGCAAGCAGGATCAGAGGTGAAGCATCCATGAAAGATTAAATGAAGTTAAATGCTATGTGATGATATGAACCAAGCAGGTGCAGAACCTATCCTTTCAATACTGTTGCTTTTGTGACGAAACCTTGTATCAGTAAAACAGTAACTTTATAGAAAAATGACCCAAATTCGAAATGTATTGTGGTCATTGCACCATGATATGCTACATCAATACGGAATAGGGGTGTAACAATACACACATTTTCATGTTCAGTATGTTTTCATAACAGACTCTTAACAGAGCTCTAATTATGTACTGCACAGATTGGTTGTCTCAGATGAATAAAAGTTCAATATACCGTTTTCAATCCTGCCACAGCATCTTTCTACAACCCCTAGAAAGTCGAAGAGAAAAAAATCTGTCATTTGAAGGCCAACCCCTATTGAAACACCCTTCAGAAAAGCAATAAAAATGGTTTGTAAAATTAATGTAACTAGATTTTATGAGTAGTAATTCTGACATATCGTGAAATGATTTCACACTGTAAAGGGCAGCTAGCCTTTTTTTTACAGGGTTTAAATCCAATAGTAGATTCAAGTGCTGTAAAAAAACATACTCTCTAAGTGTGTTTGTGTCTCTTTACTTTTTTTCGACATGTCTGATGAGTTAAACAGGTGGAGTGTCTCCCCAGTGAAACATCTTTATCTCCTGTTGTTATGTCATTTAGCTCTTGTTGAGATCTTCTCAACAAGAAGGCCTTCGCTAACTTGCTTGTTTTACAGATCTTACTATGCGATATGATGCTTTAAACTGACGGTAAGAGATCTCAGCGCTCCTCCTGATCTTCTGAGTGTTCCGTGTTGATTGTAGTGACTGTTGACCATGACAGGATATCTCAGGAATGCCAAACATGTGGATCCATGGACTTTATTCAATTAGTCATTGTAGTGTTAGGTATTAGTCATTGTTTTCCATAACAAATGGATGTTCAGTTTGTTGATTTGTGATTCGAATCGTGCTTTGCTGTTTTGAAGGGCTTGCCCGAGTAATTTGGTATTCATTCATTATCTTGGTATTCAATATGTTGGTACAGGAAAGGTCTGTTTTTCCAGACACACATACACACACACACACACACACACACACACACACACACACACACACGCACACACACGCACACACACGCACACACACGTATTCATACCTATTATTGTCATTTTTTGAAAGCAGGCTCAATAACATGCTTGGTTGAGCTACTATAGACCTATCAGTCAGACTCCATAGATAATGTATGACGGCCGCCCAGGTCCAAGACACTTGTTTTAATGAAAGCACAGCCAAGCAGGATGTCCCCACGGGCGATGAACACAATGGGGGAATCACATTGAAAGACACGCAAGGACAAATACTTCAGGATAGGTGGATGACTGAAGATCTGCCTCAGGGTTTTACTCTTTCATATCTGTTTTACTGTATTTGTTCTATTGTGTCCATTACCCTCAACAGATGTTGGCCCTGAAACATTTGATGTGAAAGGTCCCAGGTAGAACGTGCAACAATTTGGTGGTCTAGCCTGCCAGTTTGTGATTCAACATTTTGGTTTATACAGACAGTTTTACAACTGCAGTCTGTTGTACCTTTCCAGCTGTGGGCAATACCTCAAGCTGAAATCAATATAAGAGCATCCACTGGGTTTTTCTTTTTTTTTTACATTTTTTTTAAGCCTTTATTCTCTGTTCCCATTCATCATGGTCCTTTCAGAGTAACATGACAGTCATTTTTTTTTTCTACTTTTTGTCTGTTCTCTCTGTGCCCCCAGGAAGCAATGAAACTTTAGGGAGGCTGCACTTTTCTGAAATGTAGACCCAGCTGCGGTCACTTAAATGTAGGGCTTTAACAACATTTCAATAAAATTTGATTATAAAAATAGTTGGCCACAAATTTTCACTGGAAAGTTCACCGGATCTGTCTTGTTTTAGCTGGGCTTCATTGTCGTTTCAAGAAAAATAATGAACCAAGGCAGTGAAAACCAAAACTTTTTGAAATCACAGCATTAAATTTGAGTAAAAAGTGCAAATTTATTTGCATGTAATGACAAAAAAATAAGACGAAACATGTTGGTGCCGCAGATAAAGGGGACTTACAGCAGGGTTAGTTATTACAAAGTCAAAATGTTCTCGTTCTTCTCATAGCCAGTGTTTGCTAGCAAGCCAACTTGTGCAGAATCAATTAAGTTAAATTTACTGAAATATTGCATGACAAGTTTATTGAACTAGGTGGTTAATGTCAGCGTAACAACCTGTTTTTGTGTACTGTTAATACAGGAATAACATTTTGTTTTTTAATCAAATGTATTGATTAATTGAAGAAATAACCAACAGATTAATCGATTATGGAAACAGTTGTTAGTTGCATCCCCACAGGACATTTATTGCACATTTATTTCTATGCAAAAAAAGGAAAAACATTGCATTCTGTTCTCAATTTTTATCATTGCTCATTTATGTGTTTATCGATGCTGTTCTCTTTTGTTAATTCAAGATTCAAGATTCAAGATTCTTTATTTGTCACATGCATAGTCATACAGGTACAACACGCAGTGAAATAGTGGTACCTTTCCATCTTTCTGAATTTAAGACAGCTTTTGCTCTGTGGTATTGATCATAAAGAGACACGTTTATGAAACAATGTTTTTAATCAATGTGTTATTCATATATCTTTAGTTAATACATGATAATATAGTCAGTACTTAAGTAACACTGACTACATGTTTTATTATAAAGAGATCACAAGTAGTTTGGTGTGAAACTACCAGTGGAAATCACTTGTTCTCATAGTTTGTACTCGGGGTATTGTGACATACTGTGTATCATGGAAATGTGTATAGTTTTGCCATATCGATACAATGTAAGTGACTTATTAATTCAGATGTCAGTAGTAAAGAGCCATAGTTCTCAAAGTTGGGTCTGAAATGTGTTGCCAGGGACCCTTTATTTCTTTATTCCTGCATTTAGTGTTTTTAAATAATGTGACATGAACAAGGAATTTACATCAACCGTTACAAATCAAATATGAAACTTGATGTGAGCCGATATCTTACACGTATCATTGGCACTCTTTCAGTCCACACTGCTCTAAATCCACCTACGCAGGACTCGCTATGCCCACTTTGTAATGCATCAAACTTGCAGTTAATCTGAATTCTTTAAGTACACATCTGTATTCTCAGAAAAAAACTAGGATATAGTTGAAAATGATACTATATTGCCAACCCTTAACTAAAATAGTAAATCCTCAGCTCATTTGAACTCGATAACCAGACAGTTAATTCAACAGCTAGGTGATGAGAGTTGGAGTATGAAAATGCACGGACTTTTTCTCATCAGAAGAGGTTACTGGATAAAACAATTGTGATGTGTGTCCAGTACCAGAGACTGAAGATGAGTTATTTTGAAATTGTTATTGTGTTCAAATCCATTTATATAACTGCTGCTGTCAGTTTACTAGATCCTGTATCCCTCTTTCATGAGCTGGTCTTTGAAAGTGTCCAAAGAAAAAGAGTGAGTCACTTTTTCAGTGCCTGAATCCAAATTCCCGGTAGGCACTTTCAGCCATGGTACAATCAGCCAATGTTTTGAGTTTCAGTAACGCAGCATTTCAAACTTCTAGTAAACAGTCTTCCACGGTTTACTTTCATAGATAAATGTGTGTTGTAAAGATATTGTTATTGTCATAATCTCAGAATATACACTGGTGGGCAAAAAGAATTGCTCAGTTGTACAGATGTAATTTCTGATGTGTCTGAAGTAGGGCTGGCCCAAAACTACTTGAAGTATTGTGATATTACGCTTTTTCACAGATTGCCCAGCCCTAATACTTATCAGCAGTTTGAATGGTGAGAGCTGATGCAGCAAGTAAAACAAGTGTGTTATAGATAGAATGAAAACTTGCAGCTACAACAAACACTTGATTTGGACAACTCATACTCAGCCATTAGTCAGGCTCTCAGTGGTCAGTTGTTTATGTTTTTATTATCTTACCTTGTGTGTATCAGCAATCATCACAAAGGAAAACATTTGAGCAATAGTTTTTGCGCCCTAGTCTATCATGACATCAGTTTTAGACCGTATTGCCCACGCCTGCCTGTTCATGATCAACAGCTAACTAGAAATGCCTCTTTTTTTTTGGTCCCTTGTGTTATCGTGGATGACGCTGATGACTGGCCTACATTTCCAGAGCCTGAAAGCAGGTTGCAGGGCTGGGGAGTGTGACACACTCTCTCGATTGACTGATACTTTTTTTCTTTTTTTGGTCCCATGGCCCTGGGAGCCACACCTGATTCCGGGCCAGATGGAACTGGGCACACCAGTCATGCAGCTGTTACTCCAACACCTCCTATTTTTTTCCAGTTCCTCCTCCCTCGAGGCTATCAGACATAAAAAAATGTGGTCCATCTCACAAGCATGAGCCCAGTAGAACTTGTAGAACTTGTAGAACTTGACAGAGTGATCCTTTGTAGAACACAGGCAATACGAGTCTATGACTGTCATGAAAGGGATTTCTTTTTGTCAACTGAGGCTGTTCTGTAACGGTACATGTCCTTCTTCTAGAGGACGCCTGGAGAGATGGGTTAGTCTTATCTAATGGTTAATGATACATCATCAATACTCTTATAAAACATTATGCAAAGGTTTGAACACTCCCCCAGTCACAAGTACATAATTTGTTGCTTGTGAAAATTAGTACACATCCTCTACATTAAAAAAAAAACAACAATTTTTCCTATCAGGTTAAATTTTGCAAATAAACATTATTTTTGATGGCATTTAGGCAAAGCGTAATCTGTAGAAAAACATTTAAAGGGTTAAATGAAGTCCTATATTATGAAAAAAACCCAGTTTCTTTGTTCTTTTTAACACTAGTAAAGGTTCAATGTGTACCGTTCACTTCCAAATTTATACAATCCGTATGTGAAAAGAAACAAAAACAAACGCTTTTGAATTCACTGTTTTCTTGATGTTACGAACACAAATCTAGTTGTATATATCTGCCTCTTTAACCCATTACTGTTTTAGCTCAATGAGTGTTTTAGCTGTTATTTAAACAAGGTAGTCTATCAGAACATAGCTCATTTACGTATATCAGTCTAAAGGCTCAGGAGCAAAAACAGCCCAATTGATTAGGGGAAAATCGAGACAGGAAAATCATTATGAGACAGGAAAACACTTATTACTGTTTATGGTGTATAAATTACATAACATCAGCAGACCTATAGGGCTGTGGAGGCGTAAAATGTATTTATAAGGTTTAAGACATTCAGCAAGCATGGGTTCATTATTGAACCCATGTGAAATCCCATAATGCACATGGGAAATATTGTGAAACTGAAGGTTGTCCTCCAAACAGAAGACAAAGTCTGTCATATAGTAACCACACAATTTTTGTTATCCTTGGCCTTGAAGGGGTCGACAGCAGTCACGTTCTAGATATCCCAGGAGTTCAAGCATGAATAATTCAGAAGCGTTGATCTCATTTCACCAGCAGCGTGGCACTCGTGCTCCAGAAAGCAAACACACACACACAGACACACACACACACACACACACACACACACACACACACACACACACACACACACACACAC
>JBBIGA010016771.1:0-34279 GCA_037576975.1 Alestes dentex | reverse complement strand
CAGATAGGACTAAATGGAGACAGATGATTCGCTGTGGCAACCCCTGAAGGGTAAAGCCGAAAGAGAAAGAAGAAGAAAGAAGAAGTCAGTGTTAACTAGTAAACTTTATTTATCTCTTGTATTTATATCCCCCTTTCTTTCTGACCACAGCATTTTGTTTTCAGAGTACTTTCTGGAATGTTTATATTAACTTAATATTATATTTTATCTTGTTCTTTTGTTTGTGTCTCTGTGCAGTCGTCGTATGAGTAATTTCCTTCAGGATCAATAAAGTTTTCCGATTCTGATTTATAATGCCTAGCTAAAGGTGGAGTAAGTCAGTCCTATACATCAAAGAAAGGAAAACACTGACTAGTGCAGGTGCTCTTAAAGAACAAGTCATTCTTCACAATCTGTTTTCATCACAGAAAATGTTGACATTAAAGATCGTCTTCAGTTTTCCAATCACTTAACATTCCAAGTGTTGGTCAGTTTTTAGTGCTATATAAGCCATGTAAGAACTAGAGCACCATGATTACTCATCAAAAATTGCTCCTTAGAAACTGATAGTTTTTTTCCATTATTAATTCTCATCGATCTGCTCTAGTAATTACTTTGTAATTTGAACAGCGGGGTGGTGGTGGTGGCCTAGTGGGTAGGATCCTTGCCTCTGGACCACTGGGTTCCTGAGCAAGACACTTAACTCCAAGGTGCTCTAGGGAGACTTCCCCCTGTAGTTAGGGAATGGAAGTCGCTTTCAAGCGTCTACTAAATGCCATAAATGTAAATGAACACAGTTATTACAAAACAATGTTTTCCACAAGAGGGCGCTATTAGCACAATGATTTTGTGAGGATCAAGGAAATAAGACTAGTAAGATTCCATAAATCCACATATTTTTGATGCTACACATATTAAGTTCATGTATATTTATGTTCATCTATTTGTTTACATAACTGAACTGATTCTGATTCTGAAATTAAATTATTGCTGTAATAACTAGAAAGTATCTGATTAATTAATAATCAAAATTGGTTTCTTGATTACAAACATAAATCAACAGTGATGGCCCTCGTTTAAATACACGTTCTACATAAGCGCTACTAGACAATACCAGCACCTCTGATGAACTCTGGTCTTTAATGCATTGCGCACAGTAGGCTTGAGAAAAGTGTATCGAAAAAAAAAAAAAAAAAAAAAAAAACGCTACAGCATTCCATATCACCAGTACTAAAACTGACATTTTACTGTTTCCATTATTAAAGTGATGAAACAGAGTCACATTTTAAATACGGTCTACTAAAAATCTTTTCCTTGATCAGAAGCAGGACTTTTTCCTGTCCCCCGAGGCGTTTGCCTTCCTGATCCCTGGGCAAACACCTCAACCACTAGGCTACCAACTGCCCAATATATTATGTATTAAAATAGCTGCACATTAATCAGTTTCACCAGTACAGTTTATAAACTGTATGTATCCAAGAGGTTCAAAGTACTCACAAGGACACAGTGAGGGGCTCAGTCAACATTACACCCACCTCTGCTTCTCCACACATGGGTAAAATCATTTTATTGCAATGGAAGCAGTCTCATGGGCCTTCCACTGAAGTAATAATAATAATACTTTAGATTATATATTTAAAGATAATATATGTACAGTACTGTGCAAAAGTCTAAGGCACCTGCAAAAATAATATTTAAAAACTGTTTAGATGAGCAGGGAGTGTTTTTCCACATTAATACTACTAAATAAAACAAAGAATAAATACAAATAACATTTTACAGTAAATAGAGTATTTTTTTCAGTATATCAGTGTAGTTTCCATCAGAAACCTGGTTTGACCTGATCAGTCCTTCATTAAATTAAATCAGGAGCTGCTGATAGAACTTTACAAATCCAAACGACGGCTGGAGGAGAAATCTGGAACCAAGCCGGTGTTCTCCTCACCAGCTCATACAACAGCAACATTTTTACAAGAAAACCTTTTACTGCTTCCCTGTTCGTTTGCATTTATTCTAATGTTAACACTGCCGGCAGAAGTACAAAATATCAATGCAGAGAAAAATGGCATATGTGCCAAAGATTTTTACACAGTACTGTATATTCATTTTTATTATAATCATAAATGTATTAATAAAGCACCTTTCATTCACTTAGAATGAACTCAAAGTGCTTTGTAGTGCATTCAAAACAAAAAAATCAGAGAAAGAAAAAGAAACAAGTGCTGGAGCCTATCCCAGTTCACAGGGCAAAAGTGGAGAAACAGTGGGAGGAAAAAGAGCAGACACATGCAAAGTCCACACAGAAAGGATCCATACTGCCGCGGGCCGGAAATCGAATCCAGAACCATCACACTGTGAGACAGTGCTGCTGTACCACCTGCAGGTTATAATGTGATTCCTCCTTTTCTTCAGAACCTAAGCAGCAGAATTGTAATAAGAGCTCTTGGGTGGAGCAAACATTAAGAGCATCACAACAGTCTTGATGTGACAAAGACAATCACTTTCCCCAACATCCATACAGAGAAAACAGTACATGGACATGTCACAGTATCCAAATGGATTTATCTGGAAGGTATAGAGAAATGAAGTGAAAATGACATTGAAAAAGAAATATAAAGTAAATAAAGAAGGTGCACCTTCATTATACTGATGGCTTATAGCTACACAGCAGCCATACTTGAGTCTAGAAAGGCATAAAGCTCCCCCAGGGGAAACTCTGAGGAGTGATTGAGCAACATTCTGCAAACATTTGGGAGAGCAGAATTTTGCTCAGTGTCTCTGGAAGGCTGATGCCACCACTGCTAATCCCTTTCTGCTCCCTGACACATACAAGAGATCCTTTAGGCCTTCAAATACTGCATTATTATAAAAAGCTAGCAACACTAATTTGCTACCATGCCACAGAGTGTAAAAGCGTTGACTGGGTTGAGTGACCCATCTTATTGTTGCGCTCTTCATTATAGAAGCACCTTCATTATATTGATGTCTGATAGCAACACAGCAACCATACTTAAGTCTAGAGGGGCATAAAGCTCCCCCAGGGGAAACTGAGGAGTGATTGAGCGTCTCCCCATACTGCTGGGAATGAGTGCTGTTTGTGATCCAGAAGCAGTCATCCAACATCAGTACCTGACCTCACTTGGCTGTATGCAATCAGTTCCATCCAGTGTAAAGTCTTTCCATAAAAATAAAAGCTGTTACTGCAGCAAAGGAAGGACAAAGTCTCTTAACACAAATTTCAGAAGATATCTTTGTGCCTGCAAACCCTTGGAGGAGCACAATTTTGCTCAGTATCTCCCGAAGGCTGTTTGTCATCCAGACCTGATCAGCCAACATCAGTACCTGAACTCACATGGCTGTACGCAATCAGTTCCTCAGAGCAATATTCCAACATCTTGTGTAACGCCTTTCCATAAGAGTAAAAGCTGTAATAGCTGCAAAAGGGGGACAACCCTTGTTAATACAGATTTCAGAAGATATCTTTGTGCCTGCAAATTTTTGGAAGAGCAGAATTTTGCTTGGTGTCTCTCGAAGACTGACGCCAGCACTGCTAGTTCCTTTCTGCTCCCTCACACATATGAGAGATACTTAAAGGCTTCAAATATTGCATTACTATAAAAAGCTAGACGCCACTAATTCACAATTGTGCAACAAAGAATGTAAAAGGATTGTCTGGGTTGGGTAACCCCTTTTATTCTGTCGTCCATTCTAGTACAACCACACCTAAGCAGACAATTAGACCACAAGCCTGATCAAGAAAAACCAGTTTAGTGAGGAGCCTGGTCAAGAAAAACCAGTTTCATGTGTGTAGCCTAACAATGCAAAAGACAGTGACAGTATCATCAGGTGAAAACAGGAGAGGTAACAAAACCTATAGAAGCACCTTTATTATATTGATGTCTGATAGCAACACAGCAACCATATTTGAGTCTAGAGGGACATAAAGTTCCCCCAGGGGAAACTGAGAAGAGACGGTATGATGCACATATACTGTACGCTACACCTTTTATTTTGCTTTATGAATGAAAGAAGCCTTGAAATATTTGGCACAGTCAGGCCACACCTCCACCTGCTACACAGAAACCACACTGCAAACAAGACAAACCGTTCAGTGACAGCAATGCTGTCCTTCCTGCTCTCAAGTTTCCACGTCAGGCTTACTCAAAGATGATGTGTGAAAAAATATATAAAGTTACAGCATGACACCGCACATACAGAGAGCAACAAATCACCTGTATTCGGTCCTGAAAGGTAACCATGAACGTTCATCCTGTCATTTCCACATAAAAGTGACCATATTTTATTTACTAAATCTCTTTCCAGGAACCTCCATACATTTAGAGACAGACTAGTCTTGCCTATAGATTTTGAATGGACATTTTACATTGAAAGGAAAATAGTCAATGGCTGGGCTTAATCTGGCCCTTAACAAGGAACTAAGGTCCATAGTACAGGGTTTGGGCTAGGCCGCTTGCTTCCAGTGAAGGACAATCTTAATGCTTCAGCATATCAAGACATTTTGGACAACATCATGCTTCCAACTCTGTGGACACAGCTTGGGAAGAACCTTTTCTATTCCAACATGACTGTGCCCCAGTGCACAAAGACATGGTTGGATGAGTTTAGTATGGAATAACTTGACTGGCCCGCACAGAGCCCTGACCTCAACCCCATCCAACACCTTTGAACTGGAACGAACATTACAAGCCAGACCTTCTCGTCCAACATCAGTGCCTGACATCATAAACGCTCTACAGAATGAATGAGCACAAATTCCCAACAGAAACTCCAAAAGCTTGTGGAAAGCGTTCCAAAAAGAGTGGAAGTTGTTACAGCAACAAAAGGGGACCAACTCCATATAAAAGTTTATGTGTTTGAATACAACGGTGTAATGGTCAGGCGTCTCGACACTTTTGTCCATGTAGTGTAATACGTTCAAAGAAAAAAAAATCAACATAGGACAATATAAACACAACACAAACTACAGGCCTGCAGGTTCAGATCTAAACAAAAAACAGAGTGAAATAAAGGTTAAAATTGTTGCAGAAACGAAGATAAGATGGAGTGTCGGCTGAGTTATTCATATACAAAACGTAAACATGAGCCCCAGCTGAGAATAGCTGGTGCAGCGTGTCCCAGTCAAGACATGTAACCGGGGTATGGTGGTTACATTAATTTCCTCGTAGCTTGTGTTGGTGTCTCTTACCTGCCCAGTGATGCCAGTGATGACGGCCACTTTTCTGGGCTTTTCTGCTCCTCCGTTGGAGGTGCAGGCTGCAGGTTTGTTGGTGCATTCAGCCATGGTCCGTACCAGAGAGGTTTCAGGGTGCTTTAGCTCCAGTCTTATCTTCTTCTACCGTCAACAGATGCTCTTGCTACAGTATAACTCTACAGCTGCGCGAGAACAGGTCAGGGAACCACTGAGCGACCAATCAGAGACAAGAAAAGGGAGTGACGTACTACAGTGACGCAGTGTCGATGAACACGAGGGGGAAGAGGAAAAATTCATTTTTCCGGATCACACAGCGCCTGCTGCAGGAGGATACACACATGCATAACGTGGACAAAAGTGTTGGGACGCCAGACCATTACACCAACAGGGGCTTTAATGACATTGCAAAAACAGCTTCCGCTCTTATTAGAAGTCTTTCCACAAGATTTGGAGTTTCTGTTGAGATTTTTTGTCCTTTTATTCTGTAAAGCGTTTATGACATCACAAAGATGGAAGCGTGGCGTTGTCCAAAATGTGATTGGTTTGCTGAAGTATTTATATTGCCCTTCACTGGAAATAAGGCTCCTAGTCCAAAACCCTGAAAAACAGATGTGTTCAAATATTTTTGTCACCGGCCATATTTAACTCATCAGGCTAGTTCAGGCAGTTTTACCTGCCTGTTTCGCCCTGGGGTTTAGCTTCCTGTCGCCAGCAGTTAATTCAAAGTCACTGTTCAAAAAACACACACAAAAGTGGAGTTACGTGGATTTAATTGAACCGCAAAGTATGTCCTGTAAAAAACAATGTATTTTCAAATACAATATATGGACAAAAGTATTGGGACACGCCTATCGTTAAGGTTTTGGACGAGGCCCCTTACTTCCAGTGAAGGGCAACCTTAATGCCGCAGCACACAACACCATGCTTCCAACTTTATGGACACAGTTTTGGGGAAGAACCTTTTCACTCTAGCATGACTGTGCCCCAATCCACGAAGCAAGCTCCATAAAGACATGGCTGGATGAGTTCGGTATGGAAGAACTTGACTGACCCGCACAGAGCCCTGACCTCAACCACCAACACATTTGGGATGAACTGGATCGGAGATCGCAAACCAAGCCATCTCGTCCAACATCAGTGCCTGACCTCATAAATGCTCTACGGAATGAATGGGCACTAATTCCCACAGAAACTACAAAATCTTATGGAAAGCCTTTCAAGAAGAGTGGAAGCTGTTGCCAAAGGGGGACTAACTCCATATTAAAATCGATGTATTTGAATGTCATTAAAGTCCTGTTAAACCTGTTGGTGTGTTGGTCATGCAACCCGATGGTTTTGTCCATATAGTGTATATCATGGCATCATTTAAGTTAGCATTAATAAAAGTCAATACTAACATAACTACAATTTACGACATTTTTCAAATATATCACGTCATCAGATGCCATTCAACTTAACATTAATAAAAGCTAATTCTAATGTAATTACTAGGGGTGAACAATGTTAATTAAAATTTAATATCACTACATTTTTCAAATATATCACGTCATGAGATGGCATTTAAATGAACATTAATAAAGTTAATATGTTTGCATTACTAAAGTTATGGAGCCCATGTCACTGATACTTTGTGAAGAAAGAACCAGCCAAAAAATCCCAAGAGACAAGTCATTGTTGTTTTTATCTTTATTTAATTTGTATGAGTTAATTTGTTATATTTCAAGATACATCAAACCAAACAGAGGTTGTGACAAAAAAGGCTAACATTAAAAAACTTACTCATTCTGTATGGTTATGAAAAAAACATGTTGAGTGCACCCAACAGGCATCTTACTGTCTCATAACAATATGCATCTGAAAATAAAGCATTCTCCATGCAATGTCTTAGAAGAACCATTTCTGGTTCTGTAAAGAACCTTTCAATGAATGCTACTTTTGGAGAACCGTGTGAGGGCCAATGACCTTACAGAACCTGTGCATACTGTAAAGGCTCTAGAAAGACGAGATATTTATAAAGACTCTAAGCATTTTTGAACCTTAAAAAGGTTCTTCACATGTACATAATCCATTTATCAAAAAAGTTCTTTATGGAAGAAACAGGGTTCTTCTATGGCACAACTCAAAGAATCCTTTCTGAAGAGTGTCAGAGATGTATGTACAATTCTGCTCACTCCCTTTTACAGTCCTCTAAGAAGAGTTCTAACTAACATTAAAACATAGGTAGTGTTCTGTTGATGGGTTTGCCTTCATGGAAGGTGAGTTGAATACCCAGCAGTGAGTGTGGTGACACCGGTTTTACATTAAAAAGCTTGTGGCAGCATTCATGTTTCAGATTTATTTGAAAGAAAACTCCAGCACTTAATCTCTTTTCATCATATCTGTAGTATACAGTCCATTGCTACAGCCAATAATTTCTATGTTTTTGCCAATATTTCTAAAAAAAAAAAAAAACAACTTTAAACCTGTGAACTTGAAATAAATTTGTAAAAGAAACCACCGTGAACATGTTCAGCAGTTTTAACATTCTATCAGAAAACATTTACAGGAAACACAGATTTGTGTGTATCACATTTATGAACTCTGCAGTCAAATACATTTTTTAAAATTAAGCAGTAATTCTACATAATTCATTCTTCCAGAGATGGGAGGTATGTTATGTTACCAGTCTCTCAGTTTTTCTGGAAGTAAATGTAGCTGTTCCAGTTAAGAAACAGAACAGAACATAAGTGCATTATGACAATGCTGATAATAACTCCATGATGTCATTTACAAAAAAAAAAAAAAAGAAATGTATTATGTTTATTTCTGGCTTATACCAGTTTGTTGAGCTGTTCCATCACCAGAGATGCCCACCCAAAAGTTTACTTAGGGACAACCACAGGTTTGGAATTTGATGTAGTCCTGCTGTCACACTCCTCTTCAGAAATAGGCTCTAGCTCAAATATTATCTTATAGAAGTTATCTAATGTTTTCTTATTGTGTTTTGTATGTAAAATAGAAAATTAGACAACAATGTAAAGTGAGTTGTTACTTTAATTTTGTCATACCTAATTCCACCCACAAACTAGGACTCCCACAATAACATAATACTGCCAGCACTGGCCACACAGAGAGAGCGAAGGCCAGTTGTGCTCTGTTGGATTTCTGGCCATGGATGTCTGTAACAGCACCTGTTATCAAACTTGCGATCTCCTGACAACAGGACCAACATGTAGACAGTTGCACCACCTGAGAGTTCCATTTCAGTTCTTTTCTAAGAACAGGAAATGCGCAATCAGCGGTACAACAGAGATACAATGAATAGAGATTAAACTGAATAAAGCGAGAGTTCCTTACACCCAGGCGATACCCAGGAGAGATAGGTCCACAGGAGTTCAGCTCAAACCGCAATCTAACACACTTAAATATGATTTTCACATAAATGTGAAGCTGATCAGGTGAATATGTGTTAGACTTGCAACTCTACAAGCAGGTATGAACTCTCCAGATTGAACAATACTCTCAAAACAGCAGCCTCATGGGTATCAGTGTACCTGTAAAAAAATTGGTTCTTTAGAATGGACGATTATTATATATGGAACCATGACAGCTCAAGAATAATCTGAATACATAAATGTTTCTTCGTGTTGTTGAAAGGATTCTCTCTGATTTTATAGTTTCAGGGCCCCCAGGACAATCCACATTTTTGCTTCAAACCAGTTTGCAAAAGAGGGATAGAAGTCCAAAACGTGCTGTTTTAGAGTACAGTTAAAAATCTGAAACCATACATGGCAGAAATAATTGCTCTAGGCACGGAAGCAGAATTAAAATGAGGGAAAGATATTGAGCTGGTTTCTCATACATGGATCAAGCCTAATCTTGGACAAAATTATAATGTCAGTGGTGATTCACCATTAATTTTTACCATTTTCTGACCTAGACTTAAGCTTAATCTAGGTCTGGGAAACTAATCCACTATCTGTATGATTGAAAACAACACTATTTAAACAGAGATAAATAACCATGTCCTTATCCATAGTTAAACCCACATGTATCTAGCAGTAAATAAACTTGTGGAGGTTGCTGGATTTGTGAAAAAGACCACATAAAAGAGCCACATGCTTTAGATGGTTCTTGGTTCTGGTTCTGAGGTACCACCACACTGTATTGTTTTTCCTGCTCTAACACAGACAGTTCACCTCAGAAAGGGCTTGTGAAGGAGTTCATTAGTTGCATTAGATGTGTTGGGATCAGGGGAAACTCTCAAATATGCAGCGCAGAGGTCCTCTAGAACCAGGACTGAGAACCATTCCACTAACCTTATTGCACTAGATTATCGTCATACATATTTACATGAGAAACAGCAACAGGTGTTTCTCTCAGTTACATAGTTCACTGGTGAGATGTGTAAATTTGAGAGCTTTAAGCGGGTATAGTAAAAATGTTCAAGCTTTCCATGCCCTTATAATTATCAAGCAAACAAAATAAATAAATATAGTATAAGACTTGATAAATAAATAAATTAAGGTTTATGTACAGCAGCAGAGTTGTGCGTATGATAGATAAAGCAGAGGTTTTCTGATTTTCAACATTTTTTGAGACGTAAACAAAGTCATTCAGAGGGTCTTGAAATGAAAAATGTTATTTGTAGAGAAACTTGCCAGCTCAGCTTTCTTTACAGTGGTCGTAATAGATTATTGGTGATGATAAAATAGTCCTAAAATGATAACATTTTGCTACACAATGTACTACATTTACTTCTTCTTCATGAACAGATGAAAAAAATAAATGTATTGTATATATTAGGTCATTTAAAGCTTCTGGTTTCAATTATTACTAGTGGCAACTACTTAGTAAGCTTGGACCAATCAGAATGACTTTGTTGACATGTATTTATGTTTTTATTTATTTATGTATTTCTTTCATTGTTTATTTATTTGAATTTCCTTTCAATTCATAGCAGCAGAAGGATATTTTTTCCCATTAGGTAGGGCTCTGGGCTCCAGTGAGCCAAAAAGCAGGCTCATAAAGCATTCGTAAGCAATGTTATATGTACTCTAGCCTGCGTAGCGTGGTTGAGCAATAGTCATTCACTGTTGCATAGCACCTGGGTGGCCTGTTAGGTATAATGTTATTGGTCCAGTTCGACACCTTGACTCCAGGAGGATAAAGACACCTTCTGTAAAAACAGACATACATAGGCCACAAGGGTGGGTGAGATGTATAATGCCACAGACAAGACAAAAGAATGTGTCTTCTCTGAGCACATAAAGAGTAGTGCAGACCATTACCTGTTTAACTCTCTGCTGGAGGAGCACGGCTAGAATGGCACTTGTTCCTCTGCAGCAAAAACACATTCATCAACATTAACAAGAGCCCAAACCATAAAGTAGCACATTTGTTAGCAAGGCATTTCTTACTTTCTGATGTAGTCGATAGTGAAGTGACCGGTCCGACAGCCAGGCATGTTTCAGTGACTGAGACGCACTCATCCTCCAACTAGGACACAAAAATACATACAGAGTTCCAACGTAAGTTTTGTGTATGACTACTACCTATCATTTATTAGACTATATTAGTATATCAGCTTTATGTATATATATATATATATATGAGGGTGGGGGCAGTAGCACTGAAGGCTCTATCCCCAAAGGACTACAGTCTTGTGTGTAGGATAGAGGGTAGGCCCTTGTTTATGGACCGCAGAATCTGAGACGGGGTGTAGGGGAGAATCGTGACGTACCTCTTGCTCTTAACAAGGAGGCGTGTGATGAAGTCTTTGGCCTCATCAGAGATCTCTTCAAACTCCACCTCCTCGAAGCTCCACTTGCATTCCAGGATGTTATTCAGCGTTTCATTATCATCGTCACCCAGGAAAGGAGAGAGACCGCTCAGCCTACAAACACAAGAATATTATCTTGCTGAGTAAACAGGATTCAACAGAACTACGGTTGTGTGCAAATGTATGGACAGCTCTGGGTCAATAACTCATTTAGATGATCTTCTAGGTAAAAAGTAGTTATCATGTCTTGTACAGAGAACAAACTTATATATGACACTTTTCTGCTGATTTTAGACCAGAGTTTCAGTTCATTTACTGAGTTCAACATATATAAAACATTTTATGTAATTTTTTTCCAAATATGTTACATTATGAACAGTAACTCTGCAATAAAATATACAAGTTTGTTCTCAGGATGTATACTTATTTTCACTTACAAAATCAACAGAACATGTCTAAGGTGTACCCTCTTTTGCACTCAAATTAAAAACACAAAGTACACACACGAGCACACCTCATACACCTCACTATTATTAGTTAATATTATTATTACTACTATTATTAGCCAGTTAGGTAATTTATGGTCAATACTGAATAATAAGCTCACTTAACCGAATGTTAAGTGAAGAATTATTTACATATCATTATTAGTACTTTCCTGAGAGCATGTTTGTGAAGAAGAGTGGGGAAAAAAGAAAACACTAAAATGCAAACTCAGGTGAACCTCTAAATGTCAAAGGATAAATATAAAAGCACCTCATTCATCTCATTTTAAATTTATTTAAGTGCAAGACATAAATCAGAAGTACGGGAACTGGCACTCACAGCATATATGTAATCACCCCTAAGCTCCACATATCTGTGGGGAAGGAGACAAATTCATAGTTGATCACTTCAGGAGCCAGGAACTCGGGTGTGCCAAAGTTCACTCTGAGCTTCTCTCTGGGTTTATATCTGGACAGAAAGAGTGGGAACATAAAAGAGAGTTTGGGTTGGGGGTGATGATTTACATTTTCAGTGAATAAATACAAAATACTAACCTTCTGGCAAGGCCAAAGTCGATGATCTTGATTTTATTTGTTTCTCGACTCACACAGAGTATGTTCTCCGGCTGAAAAAGGATCCATGCCTATTAGACTCAGCATTTTCTTATGAGTGGTGATTTAATATTTGGCTGGTCTGTGTGTGTTACCTTCAGGTCGAGGTGCAGTATATACATCTTGTGCATGTACTGCAGGCCCTCAGTGATCTGTCTTATGAACAGCACTGTGTCCAACTCGGTCAGCTTGTAGTTTTCATCAATGATTCGGTCAAATAACTCTCCTCCTTCAACACTGAGACACACAAATGAGTTGGCCTTGTATTTACATAATCAGAAGTCTGTGTATGCATACACTGTGTGTCAAAAACATTTGTACCTTCATTGTCACTGGATAAATAAACCAGAGAGAAAGAGAATGAAATCCTGTATCTGAAGTCCTTCCTTTTTCAAGTGTGGGAAGCCATGTTGTTGAAAAATACACTTGACAGTGAAAAACCGTACTGTAACCAGTGACCAGTGAAGACGCCACATGCGGCCACAACCGAGAAGGAGGATACTTCACCTGGGGGCCTGGAGGATAAAGCCTGCTGTCCATCAGCCAAAGAGAAAAGATGGCAAAGTCACTTGATGAAATGAAAGTAGAGAGGACTACAGTTAAAAGACTTTTCTCCCGTCTTGCCAATAGCATTACAAGGACCCACACAGAGATGTCTGTGGAGGAGTTGAAGGAGAGCTTCGAGAAGCTTACACAAGAAAGCTCCAGAGTCATGGAGGCAAACGACGAAGTGGAGGCCGCTTACATGGCAGAAAGCGAAGCAGCTACTGCTGAGGTGTTGAGCGACACATAGAGAGCCGACATAGAAAAGACCAGCAGTGAAACAATAGGCTGCATCATTTGTGGTGACCCAAAGCATAAAAAGAAACAGTTTTTCTGTAGAAAGTTTAGAACCAACCTAAAGCCATCAGAGAAAAGGGATGCAGCACAACAGCTCGGCGCCTGCATGAGATGCCTCGAAGTCCACAACGGCGACTGCTGCGGAAACACTACTTGCCTGTGCGGGAATCCAAAGTGCAAAGGCCAACACCACTATCTTCTCTGTCCAGTCGCCAGACCCCAGTCCCAGAGACCATCCAAATCCGGTCCAGGAAAAGCTGAGGGCACAAGATACACCAAAGCCCAAGAAGAGTTTCTCTCCAAACTTTCACCTGAGCTGGCACAGTGTCGAGACGCCTTCAGCAATGTCACATCCAGGGCATACAAGTCTACTGCAACTGAGAGAGGCCTTCTGGAGGAAAACGGCTTAAACGAAGACACAGTAATCCTGATGCTTCTTGATGTCATTGCCAATGACGGACAAAGAATCGTGACCCTCATTGACCTAGCATCAGACACGAACTATATAACACATAGAGCCGCAAGCAAGTTGAACCATAGGAGTGAAGACGTGACACTGGTGATTTACGGTGTTGGTGGGATGAAAACTTTTGTCGTAACTAAGCGCTACCTCCTCAAAATATGTGTGAACACTCCAAGAGGGACTCTCAAGTCACATCAACTGGTCTGCTATGGACTTGATCAAATCGAAGAAGTATACAGACATGTTCCAGCTGCCAAGTTACAGAAGACCTTCCCTGATGTTCCACTTAAAGACCTCGAAAGACCCAGAGAAATACAACTTCTGATTAACCAGAAAGAAGGCCAGCTGGTACCTCAGAAAGTTCCTTCTGTCGCTGACCTGGTGCTCTGGAACAGCCCGCTTGGTAAGACCATCGGTGGTACACCCCCAGACCTCTTTGAAGAAGTCACCTTAATGGCCCATACATCAAAGACACACTTTGCAAGATCCATGAGAACTGCAGCAGTCAAGTACAGTGAACTCACCTGTAAGAACCCAGTCACCTGCCACTCTCTCAACCATCCCCACACCCAATCCAATACAGCCACTAGTAGCAGAGACTTTCTGAAGTGGTGGAAGTAGGAAAGCATTGGAGCCGCTTGTGAACCAAGATGTGGAGGATGTCGCTGCGGGAACTGCCAACCCGGGGGAAAAGAAATGACACTGGCTGAGGAGAGAGAGATGGAGATGGTAAAGAATGGCTTGACATATATAAACGGAGACCACCACAGCCTTGAACCACACTGGCATGCCAAGCATCCATGGACAGAAGGTCCAGCATCTCTACCCAACAACAAGATAGCTGTTGAAGCCATATTTCTCAGAACGGAGAAGCAGTGGCTAAGGAACCAGAATGGAAAATAGCCTACGCTGCACAAGTCCATGAAATGGTTAATCACAAAGCAGCAGTGAAGCTATCCAAAGAAATTCTGCAGAGCTGGACCAGTGTGGTACATAAGTCACCTGATAGCACCAAACCCACACTCAGTCTCCACCCCAGTAAGGCTAGTATGGAATAGCAGCCAGAAGTTCGGTTAAGTGAGCTTGAACGACATACTAATCAAAGGTCCTGACATCCTGAACCCAATCAGAGCTGTCCTGCTGAGGTTCTGAGCTGGTGTCTTTGCTGCCCTGGGTGACATCCGCAAGATGTATAACTCTGTCTGGTTGGAGGAGAGAGAAGTTCACCTGTACAGATTCCTGTGGCGCGACACTGAAGATAGAAGAGTTTGCCATAACAAGGGTCAACATCGGAGACAAACCTGCTGGTTGCATAGCCCAAGTTGCCATGCGAGAGACTGCCAACCTGCCTGCATTCAGTCACTTCAAAGAAGAGAAACGTGTGCTGGAGGAAGATGCATATGTTGATGACATTTTGACCTCTCACAACAACCTCGACCACCTTAAAGTCCTCACGTCCAACATTGAGCAGATCCTTCGAACTGGAGGATTCTTCATGAAGCCCTGGTTCTACTCTGATCAAAGTGGGAGGAAAGGTCAGAGTGGTGAGAAAATAGAGTCAAAGACTATGATCCTGCCGGACCAACTCACTGAAGAGGATAACAAAGCCCTCGGCCTCAGCTACACCATAGAAGATGACAAGCTACACATCATGGTTGCAATGAACTTCTCCAAGAAGAAGAAAAAAATGGGCCTTGGTCAGAACTTACTGAGTGAAGAAGTAAGAGGTCAAACCCCAGATCCACTCACCAGATGAGAACTCACCAAGTCTCTAGTCTCTATGATCCACTCGGTTTTGTAGCTCCTGCAAAACAGAAGGGAGCCATCTTGGTCCAGAGAGCTTTTCAAGAAGCAAAAATAATGTACTGTATAGAAGACACCTGGGATGCTGCCTTATCCAAAGAACTCAGAGAAGATGCCATAAAGCTCCTCGAAGAGTATGCTGACCTGAGCCAACTCAGATTCACTAGACCGTTGACGCCACCAGATCCATGTGAAAGACCAAGTGGCATCACCTTCTCTGACGGCAGTGAGCATGCATACGGCGCTGTGTTGTACCTACACTGGTACTGCAGCCATGGTGTCGTCGTGAGGCTAGTTGAGTCCAAGGCCAAACTGACTCCTCTCGACCACAAAGGTGACCCTGTGAAGGCAGAGATGTGCGGAGCAGTTTTTGCAGCCCGGGTGAAGAACTACTTCCAGAAACACTGCTGATCCGAGGACAAGAGGTGGTACCATCTTGTTGATAGTCAGACAATCTTGGGCGCCATACAGCGTGAGAGTTATGGCTATCAGACCTTCTACGCAAACCGAGTTGGTGAGATACAGAGCACCACTGATGTCCAAGATTGGTGGACACAGCGTGCCTTCACAGGAGAGAGCAATCAGACTGATTAGGAGCACGCGCCACAAGCTCCAAATAATAAGTTGCTCGGTCATTCTACTGCATGCAGCGGAGCTGAGGACAGCATGCACATTCACTCAGGAGGCACACAAACGCATGGGAAAAAGCACTCAGAAGGGCTACCGGTAAGCTCACGGTTCACCAATATGATGACTTGCCTGATTTTCTGGTCATTTTTCATACTCCTGTGAAGTATGAAGAAAATATGCATCCATACCTTAGCACCATGTTTATGTACAATGAGAATACAGAAACAGTTTACCAGTTTACCATGTTTATGTGCAATGAGAGTAAAGAAGCAGTTTTATCTGCTATAGTCAAGTAGTGAAGAGCATGCATAAAATGGGTCTCTACCGATTTCCTGAACTGGAATTGTGATTTGTCCAGAGCTTTGTAATTATATATTTTGTACACATGGTGCTTCACTACTACTACATTGTTCAGAATAAAAATTAAATTAATAATAATAATAAAAAAAAAATAATAATAATAATAATTGTTATGCAATATGAACACTTTATACAAGATTTCTCCACATAATACTTTTTGCATGTCTTTCACCTTCTGTAAAGTTTATTGGCATGTGCTTTGTGTGTGTGTTTATCCATAAATATGATTTAGTAATAGAAATAATGTCTCATTTGAAATAGTTGGAAATCTGCTTAAATTTGCTTACCTTGCTTGTTGAAAATGCTTAATTTTTATTTACACTGTATTATTTTTGTGTTTAAAGGTTTTTCACCTTCCTTCCTACCTCCCTTTCAATTACATTCATTGTCACTGGATAAATCAATCTTCCCTTTTGGAAGATTGTGGGAAGTGTGGGAAGCCATGTCATTGAAAAATACACTTGACACACCTACTTGTCTTATGTTGCTTAATTAATCAGGGGCATTAATAGTGGAGTTTATTTACTTTACTGGGATGACTTTACTCTAGATGTTGGAATATTGCTTTGAGGACAACATATCTTAAAATATCCTTATTGAATTATGTGTATTGAAAAAGTGTTCCCTTTTACCTTGAGCAGGCTTTACTAGAGGTCATAAGTCTTACCCGCAAAGGTGTCAGCTCATCAAACTAATCCGTTATTTGCAAACAAATGAATAAACACGGAATCAAATGAGCTTCTGTTTGATTTTAGTGAAAACTTATGGTTATTTGATTATAAGATTGATGACCCCTGAGCTACACTATCTGGCCAAAAGTATGTGGACACCGTTGCTAATCACTGAGGAGGATCATTTTGCGCAATGACAGTTCTCTATAGAATGCTTTTCTATGGAGATTATATAAACTGTACATGTCTGCGGCTGAACGCCAGGGTCATCTTAACGCAGCTTTAAAGCAACAAGAATTCACTATATAGAAGGTGCTTGGATACTTTTGGACATATAGTATGTGTGTGTGTGTGTATGTGTGTGTGTGTGTGTGTGTGTGTGTGTGTGGGTATGAGTGTGGGTGTGTGTGGGGGTGTGTGTGTTACTTACTACTCCATTACAAGCGTGATATCATAGCGAGATTCATAAGCTGCATAGAGCTGGATCAGGTTAGCATGGTTCAGCTGGTTCATAACCTCAATCTCACTCCTGACCACCTCCTGAGAAGGCAAGTGTTTTAAATTCCATATCAGGTTCATAAAGACTTACACCTTATATTTCAGGCAGGAGAGAAACTACTGCATTTATGAAATAAAATTCTCTATTAATGTGTTTATTTACTATAAAAGTTTTTACTTCTTGCAATGCATTTTTTCTTTTTTTATTTTATTTTCCTGTTTTTATTTAAATCTGTTCTAGTTTTGTGTTTTGTGTACTCTGCAGGGCATATTAATAGCAGGGATGCATCTTGTAATTCAATCACACTATAGATGATTTACCTTCTCTTTCTGACTTCTGGCTTTGATGATCTTAGCTGCCAGTGTGAGACCAGAGGATTTCTCCACACACTTGTGCACCATTCCAAAGCGCCCACTAACAAATTCAAGCACATTTCACACCAAGTCAAAAATGGCTTTAAAGCTGTAGAGTCTTGAACAATTTATTAGCACCTATATATGTACCACTTTATTCCAACCTTGTTACATAACATTGACATAGCCATGCCTTAAACATGTCATGGCAGATGCTGTCATAAGTTGTCATGACAGTTTTCATCAATGAATGTCACAATGCTATTGTTACCCCTACTTGATCTATTTATACCTACACAGTATCAGAGGTCATAGGAGATGGAAACCGTTAATCTATGTTCATTTGTTAAGTAATTTTGCACCATCTCTATTGGTCCACAAAACATTAGTGAAGATCCAATAATGTATGGTAGGTTAACACGGGTGATAGTTGCCTAGTGAGTAAAATACTTGCATGTGAACCTGATGGCCACAAAATTGCAGGTCCAAACCCCCACTTTCTAACATTGTGTCCTTGAGCAAGAGACTGTCCCTGTAACTGATGATTGTAAGATGCTTTGGATAAGGGCGTCGCCCAAATGCCACTTTACATTGTTGATTCACTTAATGTCTTGACAGACACTCTGTAAAGTTGATTAAAAGCGCTGCTTGATATAAAATCAGGAAAGAGTAAAGCACATCATGGCCATCTCTTTTGTGGAAACAGGAGGGAGTTAATTACAGCAGCTGAGGATTAGGCCCTAGAGCTCCCCTCGTCCTTTCGGGATTTACTTTCACTGCTGTAAAAATATATTGCCTGATACAAGAGACCTGACAGTCTGTTTGCTCTTTCTTTCCCCTCCGACCTTCTCTTCCTAGTCTCCTACTTCCATGTATATGTCAAATGCACTTTAACATTGGTAGCTGTAAGAAGGTGGATCTGAATTAAGGAACACACAAAATAAACTAGTCCAGATGCCTTCAGAAAAAATAGCTACACATTCACTTGGGCAAGATGCTGTATTTTAGAAATGGAACCAATGGAATTCGTGGTATCCTGAGGGTCAGGGCAAAGGGTTATCCAGGGATACCAAGTGACATATAATCACAAAAAGATTTTTTGTTGAATAATATTTAGAGTATTTTTGCTTATTGTTGACTTTTTAGTGAGCTGTGTGCTCTCTGTATGCAGGAACTTTCTGTTCTAACTGCTGTGCCTTCATGAAACATTTCTGATTCTTTGACTAATCAAGGCTTTACCATAAGGTATTGCTTCCATCCATCCATTTGTCCATCCATCCGTCCATCCATCTGTCCGTCCATCCCTCCGTCCATTCATCCGTGCATCCATCTGTCCATCCATTAATCCATCCATTCATACATCCCTAATAATTTAGGAGTGGCCATAGAGCATTCTGTAACTCACCCTCCAAGCACTTCCTCTCGGTTGATGGTGTAGTATGTAGCTATCTGATGGGATTTAGGGGTCACCACACGGTGTTCAAAGGGAGCAGGAGGTGGAGGTGAGCAATCTGGAGCACAAAACAGAAAGGAGCTTCTTGTCAAACGGGTTAATAGTTTACAGCATTTAGCTACTATATGCAAAGAATATTGGGTGAAAGTGACCAATACTTTGTACAGTCTTGAGCAGTCTGTCTCTGAATATTGTAAAGGTAGAAGGTAGAGCTTTTATACATTTCATAAATTAGCTTTTATTTGTTCAAATTAGCTTTTAATGTGTTATTCTTACCTTAAAGACATCTTTGAATATATTTTAAACATGCTGTTGCATAATGGAATAAAACTGAGGATATTTAGACTGTTGTGGGTGCACATTAGAGGTTGTAAGCTGTAATACAGGATTGTGTGAAAAAACTGCACAAATGTTTTGATTTTAAGTGTGAGTGTGTAAATAGTAAACGTCTGGAGAAATTGCTGGCAAATTGCTGCTCAGTGTGCATCTATAATAATCAACTGTGTGGTTTTATGCAAAGCTATAGACTAATATAGATAATCATTCTGCAGCAGTTCCCCTACCAATTAAATACTCTTCAGCTGTTGACTCTCTTTCCTCCTTCTCCTCTTCTGGCTCCTGTGGTCCCATTTCTGAAGCATCCACTGCTGGCTTCTCTTCTTCCTTGCACTTCTCCGTCTCCTCCTCCACTCTGATTTTTTTGAGCTCATCTTTCTCAAGATTCTCGTTGTCAACTCGCTTCTTAGTGCTGCCAGTCAGCTCTACATTCTCTTCACTTACATCACTACACTCACATACACACATAGATAAAAGAAAAGAAATCTTAACAGCAATCAAGCTAAGGAGTTCCGCAGGGTTCGATGCTCAGACCAGTACTGATTCAGTTGACTCACAGTATCAGCTTATGGAAGTTTAAGAAGAAAGACTCCAGCTGTGTTACCTTTCTTGGTGGACTGTACTGCTTTCACTCTTGCCTTCTGGGATGGATAGAGAGGGCACTTCTTCTGGCACACGTAGGTCTTCTGCTTTCTCTGTTTCCTCCTTATCTTCTATTTTGCTCATCTCTCTCAGCCCTTCCACTCTCTCATCCAACTTCAATTCAGCAAGAATATCTTCATCTTTCTCTTCTTCTTTTTCTTCCACTGCCAGAAGCTCTTCCATCTCCGTCCCTCTCTCCTCCTCAGCCTGTGGTTCTGGCTCATCTCTGATGAAAACCAGGAGTTCAGCTGCACTAGTGGCAGTCTCTGCGTTGCCATGAGAAAGCTCAGTGTTCTGCTGGTTGAGCTTCTGTACAACTTCCAAGTCATTTTGGGCTGCATCTAAACAAAACAAATACAGATAGCGTCCCTAGGGTTTAACATCAACCAACATCTAGCAATCAATCTCAAGGGTACCACTTTACACCTTATCATATGTGATGATGTCACAATTGGTGAGGCCTTGCCCTGAACTTCCAAATTTTCTTCAGACCATTTGATTTACATAAACAAGAAGAAAGAACATTCACTGGCACAAAATGCAATTGGACACAACCCACCTAAACAGCCCACAAATCAAAACTTGCCTTGAGTCCATAATGGTAATGCTTTATTACCTGCAACATCTGGGGGTCTCTTCTTCTGAGATTTTAGCCCCTTTAAGCACACTTTTGGCCTCTCTACACCATCCTTCCCTTTCAACTGGGCAGATTCGAAAAAGAGAATGGAAGAGTAGTTAATAAATAAAATCGACGAACAAGAGTTTAAAACAATATAGTACAATAAATGTTTACTACAGCATGTACAACACAGTAGGATTATGTCATATAATTTAATTTAGCCACATTCCATCATTTTCTTTTCTAGCATTGCTGAACTAAGGCTATACATGATTCTTTCACGGTTCCTACGTTGTAGCATCCTATAGCATTAGTATCCTTGCATGTTACAGTTGAATGCAAAATTGGCAACACTTTGCTGAAAGATGGCTCTGGTAAAGCTACACATAAGCCTGTCATGAAAACTCACATGAAAACAAACTTTCATGAACACTCATTCCAATAACCATGGGTTGTCATAAAGGCTGCTTTTGTCCATTTTATTGTCATTCCACCTCAGGCAGTGTTATGACAACTGACTGTTTTTGGAATAAGCCTTTATAATAGGGTTGCACCGATACCACTTTTTTACAAACCAATTCGAGTACGAGTATTTTTATTTGTGTACTTGCCGATACCGAGTACCGATACTGATACTTCTTAGAATGGTGTCTGTGCAAGTGCAAGTAATTTGGAGACCAGTTTTATTTTCTCTTCTACAGTTTATGAAAAGCCTACCCTTAGCAAAAGTAGTATACCTGAAGTTCTTTTTATTAAGTATGCTTGAGTATAAGTATAGCAAGTGGATCATGTACTGGTAGTGTACTTGAAAGTATACAAATGTAATACTTGTTCTGACTAAATTGGAACTATAAAACTATACTTTATTTACTTTCTCTATACTTATCAGTATAAGTCAAGTATATTTCACTATACTATTCTAAAGTATATAAAATATAGTACATAAAAATAAACTTCAAGTAAACTGCCTCAGTTTTAGTATAAAATAAGTATACTCCTAGTACACTTGAATAAACTTTTGCTAAGGGTATAATAAGGTTAAATACAAAAAGTATGAACAGAAGGCTATTACAAGGCAAAAATAAACCGTTCATTCTTTGAACAAAGCTTTAAGTCCGCAGCACCGTTCAGTTAAACTCGCGCATTATGAACACAACGCGCTCCGAATTCGCTTCGACTGATTTTGCCCTCTCGGCTTGCCGTAGTGAGATGACGTGATACGGTACAGCTCCGGAGCAGAAACAGAACCGAGTCCCCTTCAAATGAACGCACAGTGTGCACAGAAAAAGAACCGAGTCCCCTTCAAATAAACTCAGTGTGAACATCCAAAGAGTCGCCTTTCTATCGGTCCACTTTTTGGACCACTTCTAGAGGAATGAGTTTGGCTCCTTTAAATAGGACTATATGTGAAAACACCCTTAAAGAAAGTATCAGAACAGTCTCCTGCTTTCTTGTATACAAAAACGTGTGTTAAGTTTGGTTGCTGTGGTCCTGCACTAGCACTAGCAGCTCTGTGTACTTAGCACTGTGCTGCGTCTTCAGATGTTTAATCAAATTGCTAGTGTTAGATGTACTTTCCTTTCCGCCCCTTGACACCGTAGCAGTACAGATCTTACAGTACGCTTGACTCCTGTTGTCGTCTTGTATCTTAAAATATTTGCAAATCGCTGATATTGCTTACTCGTCCTACTGAAAAAAAAACTAATAGCACGCGGATAGAATATCTGACGCCAAGTTTCCAGCCCGTTGTCTCCCCCTAGATATTGAAGTCAGGCAGGGCAACAAATCACATCCGCCCAGAGTCATCAGTTGATGCAGTGGTCTTCTTTAAAGTGTTTGTGAAAAATGTGTCCAAAAGTGCACTCACACTTTCAGTGCTGAATGTACTGTTTGCTGATGCAAACTTTGTATAAGTATATTTAAAGTTGTCAACAGAAAAGTAAATCCTACTCCTGGCAAGGTCAAAGCAACATTTTAATGTTGTTTCCAACCATGCAAACATATGCAAACCTGCAATGGAAAGCAACAGCTGACAGAGAACTACAAAACAAGGCACATCCAAAATAAACATTAACAGACATCAACAAATACACATACATTCATGCACAAGTGTGTGGTATCTTGAGAAAGTAACTTTAGAAACATGGTGGAACAGTTAATCTTTGTCAGCTGTCACTTCAGGCTTTACTGAGATTATGTTCATCAAGAAGCATTAATGTCCCAGGCTATGTGTGTAACTAGCATATAAACGCATTAGTCATTGAAGTTCAATTCTATTACATTCTGTTCATCTATCGCACTATCCATCTTTTTATCCATCCATTCCTCTGGGTCACTCACCCTCTTGCGAGTATGTGTATTAGCACTTTTGAGGCGCTTACTCAATGGAGAGTGTTTGAGCACCTCAACGATGAAACTGACAGCATGCTGGAGTCCACTGAGCAGCCGCTCCAGAGCGTCCTGTCTATGGGCCTGCTGCTCTGCCCCATCCTTTATGGTCTTCAGGTCAACATGCATGGCTTTCAACAGCTGTTCCATGTTCTGCTTGCAAGTGTGTGTCGTTTTCTCTCGACTAATCATGTCCAGACGATTCATGGTCATCTCCTGTAGTTTGAGCAGCTTGTCCATCTGATTGCTCAGTGCATCCACCCGTCTCTCGATCAGTGTGAAAGAAGAGGATGAAGACAAGGGACTGGTCATTGAGACCTTTTTGATTTCTGCTTGTCCTTTGCTGGACTGTTTCTGAGCGTGTAAAGGATTTGGGTCATAAACCTTGGCTAGGGATGTCACCAGACTGGAACTCATCTTTGCTGACTGACGCAGAAGCCAACGGAACTTGCAGAGGACAGAAACTAGTTTGAAGCAACAAGCGTCTTAAGAGAGCATCAGTAAAAACTAGCCTGTCCTGAACTAGAAGGTCTGTCTGCTCCCCAACCCACCGTATGGACTTTTATACAGTAGACAGTGGGCATGTGTTGATTGGGTAGCATGTGAGCAGTCACTGTGATAGCTTTGAGAGGGAAGAGGCATTTCCACATGATCCCACTGTGAAGCCAGAAGGCAGGTGTGAGGATACTGAAACCATTGCCCGGCAGGACAGTTGAAAAAGCAGTGACAAAAACACAGATGCAAAAGAGGTACAAGACACTAACACACACTTGTTTTTTTATGTATTGTCAGGACACGGAGTCACTGGTGCAGTTTTCCACTTTTCTGCAGTATATGAAAACTTTTTGAAAATTTGTGTCAAATTTTCATGACACCTGTGCCAATCGAAATAGTCCAACAAACTCAAGAATAAACTTGTTACATCAACTTAAACTAAAGCTATAAAACACATATATTACAACACATACAGAAACCTCTAAATATTTATTAAACAACAGAGTTTAAGGTGACGTTTATCAGTGATGTTTATCACCTGATAGTACTTGCATACATGTGCATTCTTTGATATAGGTGTAAATGTGTGTGTAATTCTGTGCGTCACAGCAGGATGTCCTTCACATTCCTGACAGGATACATTTCCTGCTTTGTGCACAGGTGTGAGAGAAGTGCAGCAGGTGTGGGGTAGAAGTAATTACGCTGGACTGCAGGACAATGGAATATTGTACTCAGTTAATATGACTGGTACAGCACAGCTTTGGCTCAAGGAGGAAGTCAAGGAGGATGTTTATCTTTAACACCACTTCATATTTGCCAACTGGAATCAGCTTCAAACAGGGAATGCAATGTGCATGTTAATTTAGACTATTGGTCTGTTAATGTATTGACAGCCTTTTATCATATTTTTTCCAGTGTAAATGACAATTCAGCAACAACAATAATACACAATGCAGGTTTAAATTAGACACCAATATATATATGTTTTGTTGAATATTTCTAGTATTTTGGGAATATTTGCTCACCAAATGTGAGGTACCTGATTATAAATTGAATGTTGACGCTCCACATCTTGACCCTTATACTTTACAGACATTTTAGACTCTATTCATCATACTCAACACACCTATGTGTTAAATCTCCTTAAGTATAGTACTAGCATCATATTAGAACCTATCATTTTGTTCATTTACTTTGAACAATTTCAGTTTCATTTTTCAACACCAGTTAAAATGTATGTGATCATTTAATGATAGATGTACATTAGGAATGCACATTAAAGACATTCCTGGAACATTTGGTTCCAGAAAACTACAACCATGCTTTTTCCATCAGTCTTCTTGTTTTTACAATGGGAATGTCCAAAGTACCGAGTGGAGTGTTCTGTACTACCTATAATAAGGTGAACTAGGATGGTGTGTTGATGTGTTTTTAATATTATTAAAATTATTTTAAAAATAGGTCACTAAAGCAATTTACCACTCCCAAAATAAACCGAACCTGAGGAATTTGTCCCCACTGTACAGCCAAAACATCTTGTGCCCAAGGCTGAGATTTAGCCTGATGGCGTGAGCAAATATGATAAGACACTTCTTATGGAGATTACATTCTTATGGAGCCACAACATTCTCAGCCTGAGGACATGATTCAGGCTAAGGGTGAATTTCACCAAGATAACAGCTGTAGTGATACTCCAGTCACCAACCAGAAATGTTACAGCTACAGTCCACTCGCTCTCTCTCTCTCATCTGTATCCCCTCACCTGTGGTGTGCAGTGGTGTGTTCACACATGACAAATGGTCACAAATGGTCATTTCTGAGAGAGACTGGAGGAACTGGTGCTTGCAGGAACTGAGCTCTCTCTCTCTGTATCGCTGCCAGCCAACAGGTTTCACCCAAGAAGTGCCACAACCGCAGTTCCTTCTCTCCCTGCCCCCTTGGCCTGGCTCAGGCCCACTGCTGAGAGAGTTCTATGCACATTTCTACAGCACACTGAACACCAGCAGCAACCACTGTGCACTGCTATAGGTCCCTGCTGTAATAAAACTAATGACTTCTCTCAAGACAAGCTGAGATATATTCAAGCTCTGATAGGATATTTCTTTTTGGGTGCTAAAACATTATCATTATGTGTAATATCTTATCATTATGTGCAGAAGTCTTACTATGTGAATATCACTACTTATGTCAAAATTACTGACATACTACTGATCTCTATTACGTACAATAACATTCTCAGTATATAGAACAACTCCTAATTGTGTTACTAGTAAATTGCTTAGCAGTAAGTTAATTATCTATGGTATTTATCCATCAACCTTTTGTGTGTATAGTGTATATTTCATATGGATTATTTCAGCAGAGTTTTTATTTTCTGTTATTTAGACTTGGTTTTATATTCTTCTTGTCTCTCTGTGTCTATGCAGTTGTTACATAAGCAGTTTCCCCAGGATCAGTAAAGTTTTCTGATTCTGAATACAAAGAAAGGGATGCAATCACTGATTCTATGTAAACTTCAGAGTCTTTTCTGCACATTGAAGTTAGCAGTGTTCAATGATTGATCATAATCAACAAGCCATTTGTAGATATATACATTATATATATATATATTCCTAACTGATGTTATATTCCTAACTGAAACATAGTTGGAGGACAACAGTTCTTGAATCAGCCCTCAACTTAATTCTGACGTTCTCAAGGTCTTTGATGCTTTAGCACTTGTCAAGGTTGGAATGATTTCTAGTATACAGGAAGCAACATGGAGAAACCCCACAGCACGGAGTAATCATAAGAGTGTATGCAAAAAAGCCGAATAAAAATGGAAAAAACTAAGCTTGAGTTTAAGAGAGCCTTTAAGAGAGTCTTCACATTTATAGCTCTGAGTTATCTCAGTTCTCAAATATCGTTAATGCGAACATGAAAACCACACTTGCTCTTTTTGATACCAGGTATGAGTTAACTCTGGATGTCCTTCCAGAGTTACCTCCAGAGTTTGAGTTTGCATATTGTTTCATTACAAAACTTCCAATACTGAAAACACACAAAACATCAGCTCTATCCAGTCAAGCAACAACATAACAAAATCTGTATTAACACAGAAAAAAATATGGCCTTTATGTCTGAATTTGCAGCTGTTGATTACACAACTCGTGAAGAAATTGTGCTGTATCTTAAGCCCTCTGCCCACTTTTTTTAAAAACTTGTTTAGCATCACTAAAGACTGCTATTATCAAACCCCTTCTGAGGAAAATCTATAGCTCAGTTTCTTCCATTGATAGGCAAGGCTACTGAGAAAGTAGTTTTCAATTAAATTATGAATTACTTAAATCGAAATGGTTTCTTAGATGACATTCTATCAACATCATAGTACCAAAACTCCTTTCATTAATTTCATTAATTGACAATCACCTGAATATAAACTCACTAGGGGCATACTTAAAAGGCAGGGGTTATTTCACCTCTGTTCGTACTGATAAATCACACAAAGCCATTATTCCATATGGAGATCTATTCTTGGCCTCCTTTTTGGTCAGTCTGCAACTGCTTCCTCTCAGCCAAGTTTTCTAGAGAGTACAAGATTACTTATGATTGCCAGGTCCCGTCAGCGGCCGTTAGAGGCCTATGGGGTGCCATTTGCAAAAACAGCTTCACAAATTTACAGGTGTCATTTTTTTTAAAAAACAGTGTCATATTTTGGTACATTTTCTTGCTGTGTTATTGTTAAATGTTAAATTTAAATGTTAAATCTAAATCTAAATGTTAAATGTTAAATCTAAATGTTAAATGTTAAATCTAAATGTTAAATGTTAAATCTAAATGTTAAATGTTAAATCTAAATCTTAATGTTAAATGTTAAATCTAAATGTTAAATGTTAAATCTAAGTAACAGCCAATTGTAATCACGGGGCATGGTCAATTAGCATATCTCTCGCCATTTGTAAAAGCAACATTTAGATTTAAATTTAACATTTAGATTTAGATTTAATATTTAGATTTAGATTTAACATTTAGATATAAGATTTAACATTTAGATTTAGATTTAACATTTAGGCTTAGATTTAACATTTAGATTTAAGATTTAACATTTAGATTTAGATTTAGCCTTTAGATATAAGATTTAACATTTAGATTTAAATTTAACATTTAGATTTAAATTTAACATTTAGATTTAAATTTAACATTTAGATTTAACATTTAACAATAATGCAGCAAGAAAATGTACCAAAACATAACACTGTTTTTTTGGGGGTTTTTTTAGCACATTTAGCTCTAAATGTGGGAAAATTGTGTGAACATTGTGCTAATTAATGAAAAAATGACACCTCTAAATTTGTGAAGCTGTTTTTACAAACAGCACCCCATAGAGGCTGCCCTTTGTTTAGTTTTGGTTTTGGGTGTTGGGGTCTTTTATTTTGATATCCTGAGCACACCGGGTTTGAGTTTGTTTGTAATGTGTTTCAGCTGACCAGTGTGGTCAGAGTATGAGATGTTTGTGTTCATTGGTTTTGGGGTTTTGTATTTAAGTTCGTTGGTGGTGGACCTCAGTGTTAGTTCACCGTCATACTGCTTAGTGTGTCTCCTGACTCCTTGGTTTTGAGTTTGTTTCTGGCCCTTGTGCCTCTTTGTTTTGTTTAATAAATAAAGTTTGGAACTATGGATGTCTGCCAAAGCACCTGCCCTCATTTGGGAGAAAGGGGAAAACGTGACATCATAACTATGCAGACAACATTAAGAAATAACTAGTTCTTTTAGCCAAATGACTTCTGTACCAGAGACCCCTTGTGTTTGTACCTTGAAAATGTAAACGGCTAGATGCAGCACAATTTCCTTCAGTTAAATAAACACTGTTCTGTTTGGTAAAAAGAAGGAAGGTTTTAATTTAGTTCTGGAATGTAGGGAAATAAAGACTACCCATACCAAAAATCTTGACGCAATCCTGGATGGGGATCTTAGTTTCAGTGACCACATTGAAGTTTAACTAAATCAGCATGCTGGCATTTCAAGAACATAGCCAGGGTCAGAGATTTTGAGTCAAAGAAAAATATAGGGGGTCCTATTTATGCCTTTGTCTCCTACAGGTTGACTACTGCAGCCCTCTTCCCTTGGACCTAACAAAAAGACCATTAGACCCCTACAGATTGAAAATACTGCTGTTAGGGTTCTAGCAAAAAAACAAAACAAAACAGCACATTACTCCACTTCCAATTAGATACAGGATTGAATTCAAAGTCTTATTAATTGTTTATATATCACACACAATGGTTTGGGCTCTAAATATATCTATGTTTAATGAATATAAGTCTGGTACGTTTTAGAGTGGTGCCCAGATTTGAAACTGAACAGAGTGAAGTGGCATTTAGCTATTATACTGCCCACTACTGGAACCAGCTCCCTAGGAAGATCTGCCTCAACTGTTGTCCATTTTAAAAAGACCCTAAAAAAAAAATTTTCTTTTGCCTTCAATTAATCTGTTGGTTCTTCTTTAATGTTTATAATATTTCTACAAAACCAAATCTTTTCTTTGAAGTACTCAGATGAAACTTGCATCTTACTTGAGTTAACAGAAACCAATGTGTCATATTGAAGATGGACAATGAAGTAAAACTAGAGCCATGAATTCTATTGGTTCCTGTTTGTGTGAGGTATTTAAACTAATTTCGATTAAAAGTTAAGAATATATTTGCCTTCTCTTGTGAAGTTAATATGTTGGATCTTTTTCTAAATTACATTTGGGACAGTGATGACATATATGCTATAAAATGGGTTTCACATTATTAAAAAATATTGGTTCCAAACTTCTGAATGTTGATTGCAAACTGTATACTTTGTGCTTTTCTCTACTGTGCCTAGATTATGTACAGTGCATGTAAGCAACTCTCTCACATGCAACAGTGTAACCCAATAGCCTGTAAGCAAAGGACAAGAAGAGAGGGCCCGAGAACATACCGCAGCACACAATGATCTTATAATAGCCCAAGTTAGCACCTGTACTTGCGAAGTGATTGGCTGGGTAACTCATAGTCTCTGGCTGACTAGTCGACTGTTTCTCTCATCCGGAATGTGAACCTGATAATGCATCTCAAGTCCGTCATTACTGTTGTATTTCTGTTGTTTGTTTGGGGAAAAAAATGTTCTGACTTTGTAGAAAAAAAAACAAAGGAAAACCGACCTATTCTACAGGACCAACAAAGTGGTCCTAATTATGAAAAGTGCTTTTTACAAAAGCTACGTTCTGCATCTTGTGCTTCTGATCATCATCTTGCTGCATAACCCAAGTGTGCTTATTTATAGGCAAGCAAGGCCTACAGTTCATTAAGTGTTTATCCAGGTTCTTTTATAACTTCCCAGGTGATACTCTTGGAGGAATATTTGTAGGCAAACCACTTCTGGGAAGATTCTTCAATGTTTCAAGCTTTCTCTATTGGAAGATACTGGCTAGTACTGTGGTTTTCCCAGAGTTATTGGACCCTTAGGATTTGAAAGGATGTGTGTAGTGTAGCCGTTCATTATGATAAATTAAACAAGGTTAACCAGTTGATTGAGAAACTATGTAACTAAGGGGGTAATTACTTTTGCTTATTTTTTTCCTTCAGTAAATTAAAGGGTCATTAGAAAACTGCATTTTTTCTTATATCAAATTTACTTTAAAAAGTATCCCAAATCAAATGTAACAAATGCATAAATAAAAAAGCATTTCACATCACTGTACAAAATTTTACATTTATTACACTATACAAAATATTGCATTTCACATCACTGTACAAAATATTACATTCCTAATTCCTAAAGTGTGTGTGTAAGTAAGTGAATACAACTGTCATGAACTGTCACCTACAACTGGTGACATCATACATGACGTCTTTGCTCACAAATGAATAGGTTCCTGACAGACAGAACTGTATCTTTCATGACAGAGCACAAAAGAATCATAGGATGTTTTGCCCTGATGGAATGTGGAGGTGACATGTATTTATATGGTAACCATAGTGGAACCAGTGGGCCCTCAGGAACATGTGTGCAATGCATGGGTGGAGTTTCAATAGAGCAGACAGACTGGAAATAAAGCTGCCCATCTTGTCAAAGAGAAAGTTGGATCACATCAGGACAGACAGCTATAAACCAAAGCTTCATTTAAAGGGCAATTCCACAGATTAAAAAAAATTCTTTATAATTCAGTTGCTGGGATGTATATAATATGTTTAGAGTGGTGAAATGACACTTTGTAGAGAAACTTATCAAATCAATTTTTTTACAGGGATAGGGATTGGAACCAGAAGTCACAATTTCTACCACATAGTCATACATATTTTATTTACCGGCCGCACATATCGTCTGAGTTTTAGATATAATATGGATGACGGTAAAACAGTGGTAAATATGTTTTCTTTGGAAACTTTGGATTCTTGTCTAGATGATGTATGCCCTACCTGTGTATGTCTGCCGCAATATGGGAGATTTCATTTGGACCACCCCAGGCTGAATTAGCTCATTCCAAATCCACCCTTTCTTACTTATGGGCACCTGCAGATATCTGAAACATCTGAACATCTGAAAAAACATACTGTTCAGCCATTGTTTATCATATCTGAATATAGCTCAAATTCTGGACGAAGGTTGAGGGAAAGAAATGATTCTGTTACAGTAAAGAAGAAAAAGAAGAGCTGGATATGCTACTGAAGTAAATGGATAGGTCTGTGACAGGAAGTCTGTGGTCTGTGTACGGAACTATATAGAACTGAATCTCTGTATAGAACACGTGTGTGTGTGTGTGTATATATATATATATATATATATATATAGGTGGTAAAAATGTACTGCATTTAAATATGGAAACACACACACACAAGCACACACACACACACACACACACACACACACACACACACACACACAAAATGCATAGGCTCGGTTTATTTCCCATATACCCCCTCTTAACACTCCTAATATTTCCAGCTTGAGCTCTTATTGACTGAAATATTGTGCTTATAACTTTAATTTGAACAAATCATTCTTTTAGTCAGTTTATAAAATAAAGCATTCTTTTAGTCAGTTTATAAAATAAAGAATTCTTTTAGTCAGTTTATAAAATAAAGCAAACTTTAAAACTTTTCTTTTTGAAACAGACAAAGAAAGAACACTTTGGGGGTGTCATGACTCACAAAAGTCATTATTCAGTTTGGTGCGATATGATATCGATGCATTTCTAATACAGCAAAAAAAAATGAGGAGGGATTATAAATTTTCCTTATGTTAAAGTCATTTTTCCAAACCTGACTGTGTTCTGCTTTTCCACTAGAGGGCAGCAGATAGGAAGTGTCCATGCACTGTTCCAGCTCAATCACATTTAGGAACTCTGCCTTCTGAAAAACATTCCAACAACCAAACTTTGCTGGAACACAAAACAGTTACTGTGTGTACAGTGTCTGATATGTGCCATTTTCTCAGTGAAATAGAAACAATGCCATCGCCTGTAGATTATTTGGGCAGTCCTGCCCTTTGCACACACATACACAGATGCCCGCCACTGGGTGATGACAACCTATAAAATTGGCTGAATAGCTATTTAACTACCTCCAGTAAGCAACTGTCAATCAAACCCTCATCGTGAAACACACTCTTTACACATTAGTACACGGTTGCAAGCGTGTAAAAGCAGTAGAAAGGTGGTATCTCTAGAGTAATGAAGGATGCATGTGTGCAAATGTGCATGTATGTATGTAATCAGGGCCTGTAAAACAGCTACGAACCTGTTAGTAACCAAATCTGGAGGCAGGAATGTGGTTAGCATTATAGAATATGACTTTATAAATATTATCAATTTATTCACTCTTTAATGCAATAAATGACTTTTAAAAGATCTACAAACTCGATGGAGTCCATGTAAGCCCATGCTTATTCATTTGCATGTGTGTGTAACTCAGTAAGGGGGCTTGAGTATGCAATTGTTTATGTTACTGAGGTTTAATGTCCAAGCAAATGTGTACAGAGAGTTCAAGCACGAGGCTATTTTAGTACAGCGGGTTGCAAGGGGGTAACTAAATCTCTCCCTGGCCCTCACCCGCCTTTCCCTTTCTCTCTAACTCCTTCTTTCTGCTTCTCTATTTATCTTACGCAAGAGATCTGAGCTTTAACACTACCAGCCCCCCTCTCCTAAAACAGACTGGACTTGGCTGGACTACTGTTGGGCTTCAGTCTGGGTGCGTATGAGCTGACGTGGGGGAGTCCCTGGGAAATTCTGGCGAACACACGTCTGGTGATGAAAACAGAAACCTGGCACATGCGTGATAAACACATGGCCAATAATCCAATGGCTGCTATGCAGCGATTACTGCATAGTGCTCTATGATCATTTCAGTTTTAGAAAACTATAGAATTAAAAATGTTCAAGAAACCTGTACAATTTAAACCATTTGCTAATACGACTGTACTGCAACTAATATTTATTTTACATTAATGCTAAATTCAGATCTCTTGGATTTGCCATTCTGGACACATCTTTTTTTAAAACTTTTTTTTTTACGTTCTTCTGATAGGCTTCATGTGACCTTTCATAACAGCTGATATATACACTTACTGCCAACAAGCATTTTTTTGCAAACCCTGCTTTTATCAAAATATGTATAATATAGATGCCTCAGAAATGATTTCAAATTCAAATTCATACATGTGTTCAATGTATTTGAAAACTTTGAGATGTCAAGCATCACTCTTTTTATAATGGCCCTCCAGCCCCCTGCAGCTGCCCTGCAGGTTTATATACCTTGTGAGGTTTCCTTTGTTTAAGCAAGTTTCTCACTTGTTTTGGTGGGGGGCACCTCTCAATACTATTTCTGTCCACATATATCCTTACTGATAGATATAATTTGATATGGTGTCCAGTTCAGGTTTAGGGGCATATATCTGGCATATGTCTTAAGCCCACTAACAGTTTTGTCACTCTTGCTGGAATACTGCTCCAGACCTGCTACTTGACATTCCAAGAAGGCAATCCTTTTCTCAGCAGTCTTTTCAGTTCGTCAATCTCTTAGGTCAAACCCATTAACATGTTGTTTAGAAATAGCTGCATTGTCTTTTGATATAAATCATGCGATTTCTTCATTTTCTCAACTTTTCCATCCATACTTTTCTGTGGTGGAATTGCTCAGAGAAACTTAAGATGTACATTGCTCAGATCAAAATGGCATAATCTTTTTGTTTCATTGCTCCTTGATGAAGGTGTAGGAAATCTTCAGAATCAGAATCAGAAAACTGTATTGATCCCAGAGGAAACTGCTTATTGATACTTCTGAAAAACCTCATATGGAATGTTCATACGTTTCTTACAAATGCAGGACCGATCCTACTTTCACACTTTCACGCTTTGTTATGACTCAGATTAAAATTTGATGACAAAACAGACCCAAAGAAATTATCCAAAATGACTTGTTCCACATACTATGATTCTGAAAAGATGCATTTTTAGGGTTTTTTTTGTGTTTTTCCTCAACAGTGACATTTTTATATATATATATATATATATTACAGACTAGGGCATTAACACAAAAGTCGACTAGTCGACTTAAGAGGCACGAGTCGACGCCCCCTGAGAGAAGTCAACTAGTTGTGTTTTTTTCCCCTCTCTCTGCCCTCGCTTGTGTACACAATGCAGTCTCTGCCTCTGATTGGCTGACGCTGACAC
>JBBIGA010016741.1:0-14783 GCA_037576975.1 Alestes dentex | reverse complement strand
CTTGCTCAGGAACCCAGTGGTGGTTTGCTGAAAGTAGGATTCAAACCCATGACCTCTTGGTCCAGAGGCAAGTATCCTTCCCTCTAGGCCACCACCACCACCTGTGATGCAAAGCAAAAACATACCATGGCACCAATTATGGGGATTTTCACACATACTCAAATGTGTGATGCAAATGTGATTCATGTTCTAGAAAGTGATTCAAATTATTATAGAGTACTAAAACACTAACGTAAATGATCTGCCTCACATTTCCGCAGTTTACTCATAAGTGAAACCAGGCTGCGTCAAACAACAGAAGGCCGCAAAAGCATGTCGTAGTGTTGTGTATGCAACAGCCTGAAGGATCAGATGAAATATCTGCTTCTAATTAAAAGTTTGGAGACGTATAAGTTCTTAGTTCTTTTGAAGTTTGAAGTTCCTGCCTTTCAGATATCAATATATACGCACACATACAAAAACCTTTTAATGATACTTTTTGGGTGCATTTTGCAACACTCAGTTGAACCTTTCTCCAGGTGTCTTTATTGATATTGAGATCAGGTTTGGTCCAAAAAATGATTTTTCAAACTAATGTTGAAAGCACCTACTTCAAAGGATTTTTTTAAAAAGCTGAAAAGAGTGAGTGCTGACAATCACAAGACATTCCTGCCAAGACAGCACTGTCATTAATATATCCACAATATATTAATATAAATACATAAATTGCCACAATTTGCTGTTTTTTTAATGAACCTGGACAGAAATGGAAAAAATCAGTCAGTCATATACAATGTCTGGCACAGTCTTTTGAATCTATTGAACTACCACTTTAAGGACTGATAAATAGCAACCTATAAAAGCCTTCCTCACCACTAGAGGGCAGCACTGGAGATTCCTTAAAACAGTTGCTCATTTATAAACTGCACATGTACATACAAGTGGAAAATGAAACTATGGCCCCAACAGCTGTACCTTTGATCTGATTAGCCTGTAGGTAGAGGTGCTCTAGACTCGTGCTGACCGGAGGGATCCTCTCCAGCTTGTTGAAGGATAGGTCCAGTTCAACCAGCCCGCTAACGTTGAAGGTGTTGGTTGGGATACCTTTGTCTGTCAGTTCATTGTGGGAGAAGCGCACATACTGCAGGTTGGAGAAGCGGTTGAGGAAGTTGTCTGGGATGGTGTCTATGGTGTTGGAGCCCAGATAGAGCTGGTGGAGCATGCTGGGCAGGTCTTCTGGGACCTTTTTCAGTTGGTTCTTGCTGATGTCTAGTAATGTGAGTGACTTGAGGGCTTTCAGTGCCCCGCCTACCTCCTGGATGGCATTATCGTTAAACAGCAAGATGGTCAGATTGTCCATTCCCTCAAATGTGTTGGGCGGAACTTTAGAGATTTTGTTGCGGTTGAGGCGGAGGTCACGTAGGGAGCGAGGTAGGCTGCCTGGAACTTCGGTCAGGTTGTTGCCGCTCAGGTAAAGTCGGTCCAGCTTGGCCAATTTGGCAAATGCCTTTTTACCAACCGTGTTGATGTGGTTCTCATGCAGCATGAGCCACACAAGATCAGTGTTGTTTTCAAAGGTATTGTCTGAGACCTTGGTTATCTGGTTGTGCTGCAAATAGACATACTTCATGCGGGACGGTATGTAAGGTATCTGCTTTATCCCACGGTTGTCGCAGTACAGGGCAATGGGGAAGGTTGGAGGGCAGTCACACTCAGCTGGGCAGTCACCTCCAGTATTGTCAGCCTGCAAGGCAGCCATGGGGTGGATCCAGAACAGTGGGTCTCTTTCTTGTGCCTGTGTGAGTTGGAGAAGCCCCACCAGCAGGAGAGATGCCAGGTGCATTGTTATGACGCTCAGCAACTGCAGCAGAAGACAAGGATTTAAAAAAAAAAATGGACTAAATCAGAGGTTTCCAGTCTTAGTCTTGGGATATTCATTGCTTTTTGTTTTCTCTGCTCTTATACACCTACTCAGCTGGGGTAGCTGGTGGCCTAGTGGTTAGGGCGTTTCCTGCAATCAGAAGGTTGTGGGTTCGAATCCCAGCACTGCTAGTGTCACTGGGGTACCCTTGAGCAAGGTTGAGCACACACTGTTCCCCAGGCGGCCCTCGTTGGTGGTAGCCCACTGCTTTGGTTTAAATGCAGAGAAAGAATTTCACACTGTGCTTGCTAAATAGCTCAAAGTTTCCCAAACCCTGTCCTAGAGCCCCGCTACACTGCACATTTTTTAGTTTTCCTGCTCAAACTTGTTGAATCAGGTGTCTTTTTGGAGCAAGAACAAACACTAACCTGTGCAAAACAGAGGGGGTTGAATGGCCAGGTTTGAGAAATAATGAATGAGTTGATTAATTAGATCAGGTCAACCACAGCTGTGAAAACACCTAAACATGCAGAGCAGTGGTTCTGTAAGACCACGTTTGTGAACAACTGCACTAGTAACATTTAAAAAAGATAAAAATGTAGAAAATAGAATGCAGTTTATGAAAATGAATGGAAATAAGAACACAAAGTACACAAAATATAACTGAATGGAGCTCAGTCAGAGCAAAGTAGAAAAAAGGTGTGTTTGTACATGCTAAAAAGAAACAGTGTTCTCATCCTTATAGGCTATTTTATTGAACATCAAGTTGACATTAAATAAAAGGCAATGCAAAATACTAACTTCCCACGTAATATTAAAGAAAACACCCAAGTGCACATAAGGGGCTTTCCTTGGAGTCAATTTCAAACATTAAATGAGCAGAAAATGAGCAAAAGTATACAAAAAAGTGATTTTACAGTTTGCACACTGCATGATCACAGAGGAGCACACCTACCTGATTAAGTAAAAGGCACTCCCTATTTCTTGTCCAGACCCTCTGAAGCACTGTGCCGAGTGGCTTTGCCAAAGTCTTTGTGAAAACCCCCTCTCCCCTTAGAGCTCTTTGCCTCCACCTCCCCCCAAAACAGCCCTCCCAAACCCTGTCCAATTAGCACACACTTCTCTCTCTCCATCCTTAGTCCACTCTTCACCAATGAGAGGTGGCCGATTATTCTCACTTACTCTCAACTGGGGACTTAGTCTTGTTGCAGAGAGAATGGATGTCGCTGTTTGACCAGCATGACCTGATTAATAAGGCATCAGAGGGCTGTTTCTGGAGTGAGCTTCATTTGTTCCTATCTGGTCTGGATACGTTGGCATTTGGCCTGGGTTCGAAAAGAAGTGAGATGTTTAAGAACTGTAGTAAAATCTCGTAAAACAGTTTTCCCATCTAGTCCAAATGTAGTTGATCCGTAACGACATATTTTGTGTCCAGACATCCCACTCTGTACTCATTTCAGGGAGTTTGCAACACCCACCCCCACGTGACACCATCTCCAGATTTTTTTCAGATTTGTCCATCTTTTGAAAAACAAACATAGCTTAGCTGACTGAAAACATTTGGGCTAAGTTGATATTTGTGTACTTTTTTGAGTAGTTTCTTTAGTTTATAACTGTAGCTGTGAGGGCTAATGTTGCTATCAAACACTAGCTTATAGTCACCCAAAGTATTTCCATAAAAATAAAATAACAAAACCGCATCTAGATGTTCATTAACGTGTAGCTGATTTTTTTGAAGACAGTCCTTCAGTTCAGAAATGGTGTCTGAAATAATGGTCTGTTTGCTGAAGTTTTATTAATTTCTATAGCTCACAGGCTAGTTGAGTGACTAGTGTTGAGTTGTAGCATTTGTTAGCAATGTTAGTCTTGCAGCTGCAGTTCTAAACTGAACAAATAAAATTTGGACAGCAAACATGTCTTGACTGATTAACTGCATTTGAAGCAAGTGGAAAACTGAGTAAATTCGATTTCTCACTGAACTGTTTATTTAAATGAACATTATAGGCATGCACCCTGATTGACGATGAAAATATTATAAGAAACTCCCATATGAGACCAAATGCCACATACAGTGGTGCCTTGACTTACGAGTTTAATTCGTTCCGTGACGGAGCTCGTAACTCAAATTACTTGTTTGTCAAATCAGTTTTCCCTATTGAAATGAATTGAAATGTCATTAATCCGCCACATTTTTGTTATATGTCTTTAAATAAGACAAATGTGCTTATAAATAATGAATATTGTATAAAAACACAACACAGTAGAATGTACAGCAATAAACTGGTTTTATTAAGTATAATGTATAGCTTCGGCTGCTGTAATTCCAACAATAGTTTTGAGGTAATCCTCAGTGCCTTCATATCCTCACTCGCTGCCTCACCACGCCTGACAACAGAGTGAATGCCGGTCCTCTTTTTAAAATTCTCAAACCCGCCCGACTGGCTTTAAACGGCTCGCCCAATGCCTCGTTCGCCAAAGAGCCGGGGTCTGCTGCAGCAAACCAGTGTAAACATCTCGAATCTTCTCGCAGATTGTCTCCTCCATTACGGATCTCCTGCAAGCTTCTTCTCCATCAACCACATCATCATCAGCTTCTCCATATTTTCATGGATAGATGTACACTGTTCAGAAAATATTTTAAGGCCCTTGGCTGGTGTTAGAGCCTTTATCGACTCCTTCTCCTTCAGTGAGGTGCAGACTGTAGAAGTGCTACGCTTGTGTTGCTTCGCACAAGTCGACGTCTTGGTCATGTTTTTCTAATTTCTTTCTTTAATTCAATTCACATCGTCTGCTTCTTCTCAGCACTGTCCTTCACACACACTTTCTTTGGACACATGGATGGATAAAGGAACTTTTGCAAAATAACTGCAAGCACAAATGCTCGTAACCCGAATTTTAGTTCTCAACTCAGACCAAAAAATCGTCCGAGAGACGTAAAAAAACTCGTAAGCTGGGACACTCGTAAGTCAAGGTACCACTGTACAGTGAAGACAAAGAGACAGTGGGAAAAAAGATCCCAAAACATTCCATGACAACAGCAACCTCTCAGACAGTGAGTACCTCTGTTAAGTAGCAAAGCAGAGGTGGGAGGTTGACTGTTCAGCCCTCAAAAGCTGAGCTTAGGTGTAATTTGATAGAACAGGACTGTGTGCAAATAGACATTCTACTCTCTGCATGGGACCAGGACCCAATGTTTGACAAACTACATTCATACATAAGAGACACTGAAAGGTGCAGGAATATTATGGCCTGCTATGGATAACCAAAAACTATGCAATATTTAAAAGCAAAGAAAAACACCTGAGGAGTCTCTGTAAGTCTGTGTCTGTTTTTCTCTGTGTCTCCTCATTCTGCATGTGCTGTCTGCCCCACTGTGGAATGCCTGGTCCCTCCTACCTCTCAGAGGTCTCTTTTACTGCATGGATGAAACAGACAGCTGGTTTTAGATAAGCAAATCCAAGGAGCTAGAAGTGGCGACAGAAGAGCTGGGCAACAGATTACTTCCAGAGCAGTGGAACGGGGCCAGGCAGCTTCAGGTTGGAGAGATTTCCTGCTGTTTCTTAATGAAGCATGGAGGAATACCAAACTCGAGTTTCTTTTTATTAAAAAGTAAGCAGGTACATTCATCAGTCATTCGTCATTTGTGTCACAATCAACAGGCCAGTTAAATATGATGAGACTTATATAATGGACTTGAATTATGTACTTATGCAGATTGTATATCTGCATTACTATATTCCAAGGAAGAAATATTTTGCATGAAAGTAAAGTGGCCCCTTATAGTCACGCATAAACACACCACAGCACAGCACACAGTGTGAGCAATGTGAAATTGTTTTCTGAATTTTAACTCATTCACCAGCAGGCAGCCAGTGGTGCAGCAATGGTTCAATAAAATTAGGAGAATTATAAACCCCTGACAGTAAACATCTGCTGCCATTTGTAGAAAAAGCCAATGAATATAGCACGTTCTGTAAATTTGTTCTTCAAGTACAATCATGAAACTTCATCAGAACCCAACAAAATCAGTCACTACGGATCCCCCCCCCCCTTGTCCACATTAGAAAAAGGTCATGTTTATGGATTGTTTGGGCCATAATCTCCAAGATATTGATCTTCCTCAGAGTCATCTGTAAAGAGGCTAGAGACAGAGTACATGACCTAGAGTACATGAAGATATCACCGTTGAAGTTTTACCACACACTTTATAATTGTAATATATATATATATATAATGTAACTGACTAATGTAAACATGAGGGTGGGGCCAAACTTCTGGCCTTTGGTGTGTGTGTGTGTGTGTGTGTGTGTAGGCATATTTAAAATTTTTAGTTTATGTAACAGTAATGTAATCTGCCAAATTGACAAAAAACAGGGGTGGTACTTGCCCATGAACCCAATGACCATGGGCACCGGAACCATTATAGCAGGGGAGACATGTCCCCCCACTTTTCAATATTGTTAGTCCCCCCCCACACACACTTTTTGTTTACCCGACAACAACCAAGACTTTGCATTGGCGCACCTACCCCCAACAATGAACCAGACTTTGCACGGGCGCCCCAACACCCCCCCAAGTCGTAGATGGATGTGTCCCCCCACATTAAAAATGCCTGCAGCGCCCCTGCTAAAGACGACAAAGTTGCAGGTTCAAACCCCACTTTTCACCATTGTGTCCTTGAGCAAGACACGAAACTCTGCATCCAGGGGGACTGTCCCTGTAACTAATGATTGTAAGTCGCTCTGGATAAGGGTGTGCGCCAAATGAAACTTAAACTTTATCTGACATATATAACCCCAGAAAAGCTTAATAAATACAACAATACACTTTTCCACTGTTATTCAAACAAAAAAGTTCTGGGAAATAGTGAGAGATATCATCCATGCAAACACCTCTAGACACAAAACTTTTCATGCTTTATATTATTATATATAGTTCATGCATGACTATAAGGGCCCACTTCACTTTACGAACAGTAACCCAAGCTTTTGTGTCTCAGAGTCTGTTTATTGGTCTGATGTGTTTGTGGGGTTTTTTTGCTTTTTGCTGCGTTGCGGCCATTATATCCATGACATCACAGACTCTCTCACCAACAGACTCTTTCTGAAGGTGACTTGACCATTCTCTCTATCCCACCATATATTACAGAGCTAACTTGACCACAAAAATAGATTTTTTAAATGGTCAATACTCAGCCCCTGTTCAACCAATCAAAAACTTATATACACACATACTGTAGGGGATATTAATGGATGTTTTGATGTTGGAACCAGGTCCATTTCAAACACTGTAGGAGGAGAAGAGGTGCCAAATTTAGCTATAAAAAATAAACAAAAAAACCTTAAAAGAATAGTAGTGTGATTGCATCAGCAACATGAATTGATGTTGTTTATTAAGTACTGTATGTTGTACTTAATATTTACAGTATATATATATATACAGTATATCTACTGTAAACTTAGTTTACTTTATTTCATTATGAAAAACAAGGATGGTCCGTATACTAGTGTGCAATCTCACCATCTTGGTATGAATAGAAGATATAAATAAAAGATCCATATATGCTGACATAACATTGGCTAACTCTGCAAAATGTCTCACTTATGTGATACCTAATGAATAGAAAACGCTTGCAAGAAAACAGTGGGAGGAGCACCCTGTGAGATTTCATGCTACCCCATGGCCCCTGTCATGCTGGGTCTTCCATATGGTCTTCCACATCAGGAAACACTTCACATTCCTGCTGCCCTACGCCTTCTGATGGCAAACTCTCTCCAGACATGACGAGCAGGAGCTCTTTGAACGACAGACTGGTTTGTGGGGTTTTCCATATGTGGTAATATTACATGCAGTGCAGAACTCTAGCAAAAAGAGAACTAGCAATAAATAAAGATCTGACTGAGATGAAAAATTACCTGCTACTTGTTTTATCACTGTAAGTCATAAAACACATAAATACAAGATAGCTGTTAGTTCAGTAACGTTTAATAAATAAGGGCCTTGAATTCTTAATATAAGTAAAATCCCTATCAAATACTCTCAAATAAATCAAATATTTATCAAATAAATATTACATGAACTGTAGGCTTTTGTTTCTACACAGTCCATCAGGATCCCCAAAGAGTCTTTACATTACAGTTTTACTCTAATGCTATTTTTGAACAGTCAAAGAAACTGATTCTGTATGAATACTGGTCATTAAAAAATTCACAATGAACCACAAAGAACCTAAAAGTCCACTCTTAACACAATGAAGACTACGACAGTCTTCAGATTTCTTGAAATACCGGCTGTAATTATCCACTGTTTACCCAAACATTTTTGTGTGCACCACCAGCACAGCCCAGACTCCCACTTCTCATTCTTGAACATTCCCAAGAATAATTTTTGCTTTCATATTGTCAGTCCATAGCTAGAGGCCACTTCTTCTTCCCACCACATGCGCTTCACATGTTCTTGAAAATGGTAAAATATGTCTGAGATCTTCAGTTTGGGGCACACATGTCATAAATAAAAAAAAAAAAAAACACCTTGAGGTTGCTTGTGGGTGTATTTTCATCAGGTATACCTCCTTTGTCTCTACACTTACTGTCAGTTTTATCAGCTCTACCTTCAATGAGGTGCATTTTTTAGTTTAGAATTACAGACTATGGTCAGTCTGTTTCTCTGCATCATCTGTTTGCTACCTTTATCACTGCAGATGGACTACAATCTGTTACTGTAAACTTGGAGACTTAATTCAAAGGACTATGAATGTATACACTAAAAAGAGTAAAAATAGACAACATAACAAGACAAAAAAAAAGTGTAGATCTCTGTTGTGATATGTAGTTTATACAGTGAAGCTATCCTGAAGTGAAGTAATTTAGTTTTGGTACATTCGCGTACATTTGACCATGACTTTTCCAGTGAAGAGCCCTGCAGTTTTCCATATTTTTTCAGCTGACTAAACCCAGGCCACCCATATTTGCAGGTAGCAATATTTTTAGGCTTTCCAGACCTTCTAATTTATTGAATCCACTGTCACTTCCTAATTATGTTTGTAGTTATCCAAGGCCAGCTTCTGAAGCCCTATCTAATTAGGTGTTTCAAGGCCATTAACCTTTTGTAGCAGTAAAATGTATTAATGAAAGAAGGTTATAATGTGCAGTTTAAATACAAGAGAATTAAACAGAATAAGCAATAAAATAAGAATAACAGACATGCATTTTTTCATAGAAAGCTCTGCAGGGTCCATACTGTCTAATAGGAGTATACTTGTTTTATGGTGACAGAATGGGAGAACAGTGCTCATAGTTTGACTTATAGAAGCTTTATGTTCTCACAAACTGACAGGAAACAGAAGTGATATTGTTACTCTTGGTTTCTTTTAAATAGGTTATAGATGCTTTACAAGAATCATGAACACACTTTTCACTTTGTCAATGGCCTTCTTCTGTGGATCTTAGCAAAACAAAAGTGATCTCCTAACTAATGCACAGTGCCTTTAGTGCTATGATTGACTGTGGGTTCTTTATTTCCCTTTGAGGATTTTACACAAATATCATTGCCCAGGGCTAGCCTGAGTGCAGTTGAGGAAAGTTTGCAAACCAGTCAATAGATCCGGCTTCATGAATATGAGTATAGGCATCTATGTGTCTACCCTTAGCAAAAAGTAGTTTATTCAAGTGTACTGAAAGTGTACTTATTTTATACTAAAACTGAGGCAGTATACTTGAAGTTTACTTTTTATATACTATATTTTATATACTTTAGAATAGTATAGTGAAGTATACATGACTTATACTGATAAGTATAAAGAAAGTCTATAAAGTATACTTTTGTAAACTTAAAATGACCTCATAAAGTATACTTAAAGTATACTTTTATAAACTTAAAAATGTTCCAATTTAGTCAGAAGAAGTATTAAATTAGTATACTTTCTAGTACACTACAAGTACATGGTCCGTATACTTGCTATACTTATACTCAAGCATACTTAATAAAATGAACTTCAAGTATACTACTTTTTGCTAAGGGTAGGCTTGTCATAAGAAGAGAAAATAAAACCGATCTCCAAATTACTAGAAGAGAAAATAAAACCGGTCTCCAAATTACTTGCACTTGCATGGACGTCATTCTAAGAAATATCGGTCTCGGTACTCGGTATCAGAAAGTACACAAATAAAAATACTTGTAATCGTATCGGTTTGTAAAAAAATGTTATGGTTGCATCCTTATTTTTTAACCATCACTAAAATCAGCATTTCTCCAGACTAGACCTTCCTACTGATGTTACCACTATTTGAGATTGTTACATTTAGTTTTGACATCTCCTTTCACTTTTTGCATTCTGTATAAAATTCTTCTGTATACTTTTATAGCCCTTGCTGGCTTTCCTTCCTGTTATATACAAGACATTACATATACAATGCATTGCCCAGAAAACCTTAGAAATACTTCTATTTCAGAATTCACCTTATTATTATTATTATCCCTCAGATGTTCTTATACAACGCAATCTGTGACATAGCATATGGCAGAAGTAGGCGCGTACAGTAGAAACACCAAGGACTTACAGGTATTGCACAACATATTTTTTCTACTTAGTTTTAGTACTTTTTTAGCATTTAATTTTCTCTTTAATTTATTGTAACTATACTGCACCAGTGTCTCAAAGATGCTGCCATAATTAGTGCACCTGTGCTGACCCTCAGTCCTGCCCTTTCCACACACTGGTAGAACTTTCCCATGTTAGTTACATTTGCAGTCTGTGTTGTTATAAAGTTCTTCCTGTTTTTCCCCTGTTTGTTAACTTTTTGTAATGTTCTGTCTTCCAGTTTTCTTGTCTAAGTTGGTGTTTACGTTCTTCATGTGCCTTTTTTTACCTCAGCCATGTGAGTCAAGTCTGTATTGGTAGTAGCACAACACCCTTGTTATCCGACAACAGAGAAGGCCCTGTCCCCCCTGGATTTAAGTCTCGTTTTAGGCCCCACGAGCTGGAGCTGGCCCTCAGACCTCAGGGCACGTGCCGTTGTATACATTTGGATGAGGTCTGTGATGTACTGAGTGGCCAGTCCATTCAAAACTTTAAAAACAAACAATACAATCTTAAAATCAATTCTAAAACACACTGGGAACCAGTGCAAAGAAGCTAAAATTGGGGTGATGTGTTCACACTTTTTGCTCCCAGTTAAAAGATGCGCTGCCGAGTTTTGAACTAACTGTATGCGGGAAAGTGCAAAGTGACTGATTCCAGAATAAAGTGCATTACAGTAGTCTAGCCGTGAAGATATAAAAGTATGAACAACCTGTTCAAAAGTTTTCAAAGATAAAAAACATTTCACTTTGGATAATCGCCTAAGATGATAAAAGCCAGATTTAACAACGATGTTCACTTGCTTGTCAAATTTAAATTCACTGTCTATAGTGACGCCAAGGTTGGTGACCGAGGGCTTGAGGTGATTATCAAAAGGACCCAAATCCATTTGGGAGTCTCTGGTCTCAAAGATAATCACCTCAGTTTTGCCCTCATTGAGACATAGAAAGTTGTGGGCCAACCAAGCCTTGACGTCACTGAGACAGTCCAAGAGGGGTGTCAGGGGGCTGGACGAATGTTTCCAGAGTGGATCTGACAATCATCTGCATAGAGATGATATTGTATGCTGTGTTTCTTAAAGATGAGGGTAAGAGGGAGGAGGCACAGCGCAAAAAGAACAGATGCCAGAATTTAACCCTGAGGGACTCCACAGTGGAGAGGCGCAGAGGGTGAGGTGGAGCCCCCCAGCCTGACAGAGCATGACCTCCCCCCAAGATAAGACCTAAACCATTCCAGAACTGTCCCCTTGACACCCACACAGGTCCACTGTGTCAAAAGCAGCAGTCAAGTCTAGGAGCACTAGACTTGACTGCTGCTTTGCAGAATGGCAGAATCGCCAGAATATGCTACTAAAAACAGGTCATTAAAAAATTTAAAAGTGCAGACTCAGTGCTGTGAAAAGCTTTGTAGCCCGATTGGAAGACATCAAAAAATAGAATGTGCTTCTAAAAAAAGACTGTAGCTGCTCTAGAACAGATTTTTCCAAAATCTTCGCCATTAGGGGAAGTTTGGACATATAGTTTGATGCCTCTGAAATGTCCATGCCTGTTTTTTTCAATAAAGGTTCAATTACAGCCTCTTTGCAAAACAGAGGCACCACACCAGAGATAAGGCTACTGTTTATAATTTCCTGAACAGTATGACCTATGGTTGTCCACACCTCTCTAAAAAAATATGGAGGGACAGGGTCAGTTGGACAGAATGAACGTTTAAGTTTACTGACCACATCAGAGAGACATTCGAAAGATATTGGCTCAAAATTGCTAAAAATAAAAGAGCAGACCAAATCAGGGAATGGATTGGAAGGAGGAATAACAATATTAGACCTAATCTTGGCAACTTTTTCAGTAGAAAATGAGAGAAAAGAATCACAGGCTCCAGAGGACACTTCTACCTCAGACTGGCCAGGATTAAGTACAGAGCCTATGTCTTTACAGACCTTCTACACACGAGTCTGGCTTCACGCGCTATGTCATTTAGCCACGGCTCCAGTTTGGCATGAGGGCGTACAGTTTTACACGGAGCGACACAATCCAATACTTTACAACATGTGGAATTAAACTGGTCCATGAGTCCCTCTGTGTCCAGTACAGGAGCAGCCTTATCGTTTACTACAGTCAAGAACATAGATGAAAAACAAGCTGCTGTGTCGGGCTTAAGAGAACGGCGTAGGCGCGCCAGAGTACGCTGGTTCACACAATTATTTACATCAAACACAACAGGACAGTGATCAGAGACAACAGCATCACCAACTGGCAAATTTTCAATGCGCAAATTATACAAAAGAACAACATCAAGGAGTGTGGCCGTGGATCTGAGTGGATCCCTGTTACATGTTGTTTCAGGTTAAAACCTTCAATCACATCTAAAAACTCTGTGGACATGATTTTAGAAGGACAGCAGACATGTACATTAAAATCACCAGCTATTAAAAACCTATCATAATATGTAAGCACAACAGCAAAGACAATTCTTTGATAAAGTCATTATTATACTTAGGAGGTCTGTAGACCAGTGCGCACAACACAGGCTCCTTTCATCATAACGTGAAATAGCTCCGTTCAAAGGACGAAAAAGTCGTTTCAGAGAGCGGCTGAAAGCACACACTGCTCTTCAGGACAGTAGCTACACCTCCACCACGACCAGTAGATATCGGTCTGTTTATCAAAGTGCAACAGGGAGGCAACAGTTCTGAAAAGGCGCTGGATTCACTCGCATTAATTCATGTTTCCGCGATGAACAGTAAAAGTCCTATCCGCCACAGATCTGGTGTTTATGAGCACACATTTTAGGTACGAGGAGTCCTCCACTACAGGAATACACTGACCCAGCAGCTTCAGATTGCCGAGGCTAGCACCACCTGGAGCCCGAAAACGTGTCCAGTGAGGGCGCGGAGCAAAACACTCCGCCTCCCCGCACACCTGGCCTGAAGATCCTGCGGAATGTTTGCTGGTGAGCCCATCAACTCTGGGGACGCCGCTAGCAAGGCTTTCAGCTTGACTAGCCGACCACCCCGCACCCCGTGGCGTTGCCGCTTCTTCGCTGGCAGAGCCTCGATCCACATCAACCAGGTAAGGGGCGCACAGGCCATTTGGTTCTCCACTGTTGCCAACTGTCCAAGTATCCATAAAATCTTTAATCCTTAATGACTCTGTGAGTTCATACACAAGCGTAGAAATAGTGGTCCTCATAAAACCAATTAAACACATAAAGAAAATTAAAGAGTGTAGAGCCAAGCAGTGAACCAGCCAAACCGGCGTCATCTTGGACACAAATGTATATCGTGTATTGTGTTGCTTGTTTTTTGTCAGTCTACTTTGTATTGTCCTGTATTGTTGTGTCCCCTCGGACCCCTCATTTTTGTAGTTTTTGTTATTTGTTTTTTGCATTAAACTTGTTGGATCTCGAGATTACATCCTGCCTGCCCTGACCATCACATCATTCCATTTGCATTCTCTGTTTTCTCTTGTAATCCGTTGTATGTAACTGCACTCTATCTGTAGGATTTAAAGCAGTTGACGGATGATGTTCCCTTTGTCATCCAACAAGCTTTGCCTTTTTAGCCCCTTCCTTAATTCTGACTGGAGTTGGAATTTTGTCAGGGCATTGTGAAGTTTTGGGTCTTGTCGTTTCTGCCTGATGGTCGATAGGTGGTTGGAGGACGTCTAGGTATTTAGAGCTGCCCTGTTTGTTTATTGTATGGTCAGCATTCTCTGAGCTGATCACTTAGGACCCTGGTTTTACCATCAGCAGGTCCTAACACTATCCTGAAATCCTTGCTGTAAAAACTGGCCAGAGAGATCGGTAAGATGGTGTCTACACCCTTGGCGTACTCTTTGGTGTCATCCTTGCACAGGAGTTGATGGTACCTCCAATCCTGCGCATGTATCCATACACTTTATTAATAATTATCTGCCTTATTGATTTACTAACCATATACCAGACTAGGAATGCACGTAATCGTTTGTTGTTTGGTTTCTAGCAGCTTGATCTACATAAGAATCTTTATGGATGGCACTGTCCATCTATGTAAACCAGGGATCCTGACTCCGGTCCTGGAGGGCCAGGGTACACCGCTGTTTGGTGGTTCCCCGCCTCAAACAAACTCACTAAAGTTTGCAATTTATATGTGAGCTGAATCAGGTGTGTTTGAGCAGGTAAACCACCAAACTGTGCTGGACAACTCTGGGGCAGGAGTTGGGCATCCTTCATCTATACTGTTCAAGGTGATGCTCTCAGCATGTCCGCATGAATGAATGAGGAGATTCTTTCTGAAAAGCAATTTTGTATTTGGCCTTTTAACATTATAAACTAAGATCAGATCATGGAATGTCTACATGTAATTTTCCCTTACCAGACACAGTG